>BQNB010130780.1:0-12183 GCA_026074375.1 Tanacetum coccineum
AGCAGATCATCATACTGTTTCTTTAAAGTTTCATAGTTTTTTAGACATGATTTAGTACAAGGTTTATCATTGTGTACCTCTAAGTCTGAAAACGCCATCTCTTCCTTGTGAGTATAGAGTTCTTTTTGATGGTATCTTCTAGATCAAAGTTTCTCAAAGTACAGGCTCTGATACCACTTGTTGATCCCAAACCTAGATCGATTCCTTACATTGTAAAGAGTATGTTACCTTGGATAAATCCAAAATAACAATAGTAGAAACTTTGTGTGTATATCAAAGAGTATGTGGAATCTAGTCTTTAATATCTAGAAGATATATCAATGGAACAGTGAATATGAATGAATGAACACAAGATGTAACTAAATGCTTCAATATTATTAATGATAATAATATGAGTACTCTATCTTAGTACTAGGGTTACAACCTTGAAGCTTACAAGACTCTTAATCTCTAGATCTGTGTATGTGTGTTGTGATGATAGATGTGATAGACGTGTTGGATTTATATTCAACTAATGCCCTAGAGCCTCCTTTTATAGACTAAGGAGTCCTAGTCGGCTTACAATACATTCCTAAGATATCTCAATCTTTTCTAAACATAAACGTAATCTTCTAAATAAATACATGTATATCTTGTACATATATATCTCAACACTTATCTTCACACGTATTCTTGTTCTCCAAACAATCTTTATCTCTTTAATTCGTCTTTATCCTCTTGACAGTAGAAAGTCTTCAAACAGTCGTAATCTTTCCACCAGCAGCACTAATAAACATAAGCAGTCGTAATATTAGTACTAGCAGTACTAATATACACTAACAGTAGTAACTAGCAGTGGTAACATTATACTATCAGTACTAACCACTTAGCATAATTTCCATTATGTACCTGAGCAGCAGTAACTTCTAAGAACCCATGAAGTCTTTTAAGACCCAACAAAGGGTACTCTAAGGCTATTCCAGGAGAAATATATAGGGAAGGTTTTAGAGAAGTTTAATATGAAGGATGCGAAGGCTAGATATCAGCCTTTAGGAGACCATTTTAAGCTCAGTAAGAAACAAACACCTAAGACAGAGGCTTCTAGATGAAGAATTACTAAGGCTTCTAGATGTACGCTATGGTGTGTACAATGCCAGATATAGCTCATGCAGTAGGATTTGTTAGCAGATTCATGTCTAACCCAGGAAGGAAGAATTAAGAAGCTATCAAGTGGCTGCTATGCTACTTGAAAGGTACTTCAAAGGCTATTCTCTATTTTAGCATAAAAGAGGTTGTCTTAGAAGGATTCTCCCATTCATACTAAGAAGGTTGCTTAGATTCGGGAAAGAGTACTACGGGTTATGTTTTCATAGTGGGTGCTATAGCAGTTAGTTAGATGTCTAGAATTCAGAAGTGTGTCGCTATGTCAACTACCTAAGCTGAGTATATGGCTATTGCAGAGGATGGCAAAGAGTTGGTATGGCTGAAGACTTTTCTTGAAGTGTTTTGTGATAACTAGAGTGCTACTCATCTCGCGAAGAATCTAGCGTTTAATGGTCGAACGAAGCACATCAAGATAAGATATCACTACATCCGAGAACTCGTGAGTAAAGGGACGTTATCTTTGAAGAAGATTATTGGAACAAAGAACCCTGCAGATATGCTCACCAAGGTGGTGACAACAGAGAAGTTAAAGCTTTGCGCAGCTTTAACCGGCCTCCAAGATAACTGATGAACGGAGGATGGTGTCTTACTAGAGAGAGCTTATTCCCAATTTGATGATGTTAGTTCAAGATACCTTGTATCGAAAGTCTCCTAGCCCTGCGTTTGGTTAGTGCGACGTGTTTCCTATGTTCGGCGGTACAAGAAGGTTAGGGCAGTAGCATTAATAAGGGAACGTGGTTTGAAGTTTATAGAGATTACTTGAGACAGAGAGTAGTGAAATGATCAGCCTCCAAGTGGGAGATTATTGAGTTGTGAAGGCTTACATTTTTGGGTGCAAACCCAATCCCACATTGGTAAAATAAGTAAAGTGGATTATGGTCTCACACTTATAGATACCCTATCATTGTAATTGTAAACAGTATCTCTTATGTGTGTACCAAAACAATAAAATTTCTCTGGTTAGACCTCGTGGACTGCTACAACTACCTAAGTCATAGATACCATGTTATATTTTATGTTCTTTACTTTCCGCAAGCGTTGTTTGTATTATTTGTTTCTTCAAGCGGTGTGTGCAGGTGAGATATACCCTAACAATATTAAGTCTAGAAAAACATTTATCAACACAAAGAAAACGTAAATTCAAGATTACGTCACAACTATATAAAAATTAACTTCCTTTATTTGAA
The DNA here is from genome assembly GCA_026074375.1 of Tanacetum coccineum. Taxonomy (NCBI): domain Eukaryota; kingdom Viridiplantae; phylum Streptophyta; class Magnoliopsida; order Asterales; family Asteraceae; genus Tanacetum; species Tanacetum coccineum. The sequence continues at coordinate 2,331 of BQNB010130780.1, forward strand.
AAAATAAAAAACCAAAATCAGGCCTGGAACCAAAAAACAGGATGACAGGGTCGCTTTAACTAACCTGGCACGTCTAAGTGGGTTTCAAATATCAAAAACCCAGTTTAATTTGGCCCATTTTTTACAAAACCTCGGTCCGACCCAGCGAAAACCGGTCAAACGGTGCAAAACCGGTTAGACCCGATGCAAAACCGGTCAGACACAGTGTAAAACATGTCAGACCCGGTGCAAACCAGTCAGACCCGATGAAAACAGACCAGACCCGGTGAAACCCGGTCAGACCAGTGAAAACCAATCAGACCTGACCAATCTCGTTGGAAGCCAAACATACTTGCGCTATCAAGAAATAAACAAAGTAAAATAAACTAACAAATGAAAATGAAAAACCGCAAATGAACAAATAAGTTTGATGAAATACATCAATCGAGAAAAAAGATAGAAATTTACTTTAGCTTACTAGACGAGTTTCATAAAAATCTTGACAAGTCTGAAGAGCAAAAGATATTAATTTATGAACAAAATAACACCCGTCAATCGAGTAATATTTATGAAAGGCGGTTTCCTGAATTTTTGATTGAAAAAACCTAATAATATTTCAATAAAATCGACAAAAGAAAGGCCTAAAGTGTTGTTGTATGTGCTTAATGAACATATTTTTAACAAAAAGGGTTTTATAAAGCGGCTACAAAAGTTGTGAAATGAAATGTAGAAACCATATGTAGCAGCTGTGAGCAACAAAAGTATAGCCAAAGCTGCGAGCAACGAAAGTAACGAATGATTACAAATTGGTTTTCTAGATTTGTAACAGTATCAAATGATTAATATGATACTTGACAAGTCTGATCAAACATATTCATCAATGAACATATAAAAGAGCAAAAAATAAGTGCAGTAAAATCTATGTCATACTTAACAACTCCTCAATTAAACACACACTCTATTAGTGATAGTAATTAGTAGAACCAAACACAACGAAAACAACTAGAGCATAGTTTGACATAACAGTATAAATTTGACATGCACATAAGGCTAAATGTGTAACATTATACTATGTACAAAATTTAAAGGAACATATATGATCAGAATAAGGTAAACACATATGTAAAAATAGGTTTAATTAATCTTACAAGTAACCATATGACTAAGCAAGTTAAGTACATATATGACTAGTGTTTGGTAACATATATACATTAAAAGCAATAAAGTATGGTTACCAATAGACTAAGAGCATCCACAATGTAAGAGTTTTACAAAGACTTTTTACTATTTAGAAAATAAATTGATATCATTTGATGCATTTAGAGATAGACTTTGAGGATAGCTTTTTGAGAAAGACTTTGAAACCACCAAGTGAAAATCAAAAAGCTATTGCCATTGAATGAGTTATGCATTAAATGTGAAACAAAAAAGTTGATTAAAAAGGTTTTGCATTTAATGTATCAAGTCTTTAAGACATGATACAATTGTAGATGAGGTTAATCTAAACTGTATGTAATCATTAAACTCGCTAAAATTATTTCTAATGTTGTCAGTTTGTTACTACTCCATGTTTCCTACTATGCATCAATTTCCTAAAGCAAACAGGTATCGAAACATTACAGACTCTATTTATAAAATAGTTAATCTAAAGTGTATTAAACATTAAACCAGTAGCTTAAGCTATTAACCAGTGCAGTCAAATCTAAAGATTATATGACCCTTATCTGAGGTTGTGAAACATCTATTATATAAATAATTTTAACCACAAACCCAATTGACCAACTTAATGTAAGAGACAGAAATAGATAAAGCATAGCTAAACATCAAATATCATAATTTAGACAAATAGTTGGTCCATGTTATATGGAACATTTAACGAGCTAAAGCTATTTGCAAGTGCAGTCATATCTACCACCTGTTCTTGGTTCAAATAACGTAAATATAACAATGCAACTAATGATAAACCATTCTTAGTAGAAAGATTTTGCACCATCGATATAGTTATATCCATGGTACTTGATCGATACTAGCTGGTAGAACCAAATACTATAAAAATAGCTAGAGCATAGTTCAACATAGATAACCACTCAAGGTGGTGTTACACACTTAGCTTAGGAATGTTTGTATGTTTGACTATTTGTCTTGTTTGACTATTTGTTTAGGAATGTCTTTATGTCATATTAGGAAAGTCATTGTTTAGGAATGTCTTTGTATTTAATACGTTTGACTATTTGTTTAGGAAATTCATAATAGCCCATAATAGGCCTGGGCTCATTTAGCTATTATAAATACTCTTCTACTCTTTCATTATAATCAATCAATCAAATTAAAGATTAATAATTCTCTAGTCTTCTTCTCTATCTTTTTAAGGAGCTCGCACACGCTTGAAGTTGTGCTACTATCCAATACAACCCCTAACAAGGTCGTATCAATTGGTGTTTTCATTGAGAGCTCTCGTTAAGGGCTTCTGATTTTAGGTTACCAAAAAAAGATCAAAACATCTTTAGTTCTTCTCTTATACTTCTTAAGGAGCTCACACACGCTTGAAGTGGTGCTACTATCTGTACAACCCCTAACAGGGTCGTATCAATTGGTGCTTTCATTGAGAGCTCTCATTGAGGGCCTCCGATTTTAGGTTAAAAAAAAAAAACATCATGGCAGCAGACGGAAGCAATCCAGATGCGAAATATGCATTATCTCAGGTCTTGTAAAGGGGTACAGTAGCCGAATACCAGAATGAGTTTGAGATGCTTATAAGTTTACTTATAATGATTTATATCTTTGGACTTAAAGTGGCCTTACAAATAGAACTGTTGAGGGCAAGGCATGCAACTTTAGGAGAAGCATTCTCCTTAGCCTGTATAATCGAGGCTCATTTTAAGGCAATTGCAGAGAAATAGAAAGAGCAAATCATTAAGAAGAGAGCAGATGCCATTCTATCATTACAAAGTGAATTAGCTTCACCTGAGGTTAAAGGGTCCTTGGTTGCTGATGAAGATTGATGACATCAAATAACGTTAATTTTATAGCATCATTTATCCTAAATAAATTACCCACTTTTATATAATTATTGCAAGAATTGTTACTTAATTGCTTAAAGTTGTTAATTGCAGTAATTATGAAGAACATTGTGAAGACAAGCTAAAAGGCGCACATTTTAGAGCTTAAACGATGATATTTGAAGATTACTTATTTCTAACTACATAAGCCGTATCCAACAAAAAAGATATGGCGTATCAGCGCCTAGACTTCACAAGAAAATGCGTACGTACAATACCCAATATGGCGTATCCTGCTTAATACATACACCATATCCAGCTAGTCAAACAATCAAAGATCTTGCATTAAATGTGACTAAGGATAATTATTACTGATTGATTGTGAACGTAGCGTGTACTCCAAGGAATACACCTTAATATGTCGTATTGACCTCACTCAATACAACGTATCCACTCATTTTTAGAGACTAAATAGAAGACTCAAAAACAAGTTTTCAGTCTGCTTAATCATATTCTCTATACCATAAACATAAAAGTTAACTTTATAAAGAAACGAAGAGCAGCCAAGGTCAAGCATCGATACTAATTCCATAGAAGACACCGTGTAATTCATATACTCTTGTAATCATTTAATTTTTGGTATCGTTCGTTAACTCGGTTAGTTTACCCTTGTTTTTTGATTATACTTGTATTATTACAATGGTTATGGGCTAATACCCAATGAATATTTAATGTTTAATTTGTTTAATCTCGAAGGCTTAATTTATCACTGATTGTTTAATTATGTTTATCACCTCATACTTTTCAATGTGCTTGAATATGCGACCTATCATTCAATTCGGTCTAGTAAGACTGACCAATTGATCTAGATATTGGAATAGCTTACTTGGACTGACAGGTGACCCTTCAACCTAACGAGTATGTTCTTAATCAATTGGTAAAGACTTAAACAGTGAACTACCAGTATATAAAATACTGTCAAGCAGTAAGTGGGTAAAGTCCTAATGGGCTAGGGTTTAACAAGATCACCATTGCTTTAATCCCTAAGATAGAGTATAATTAAAGTAAAGGATGCTTTATACAGATGCGTTAATTGTGATAGGATTCAACGTGTCTAGGTATTAGGAAGAAGTCCTACCTAAGTCTTAAGAATGATATGCCACCTCGAGATATGTAGTCATTGCACTAAATAAACAAACCAACATTTAATCAGATTTAATATGGCTAATATAGTTTTTTATCATTTAGCTTGTACCGCTCTTTTATCTTCTGATCATCCTCTTGCGTGATTATTGTGTATTGAAATGATTTTAGTCCGCAACAAACCTATATCAGTCTTTCAGGTTAAACCCCCCCCCCCCCTTATCAATAGAACTAGGTTTAGCATAGGATTAACATTAATTAGAATTAATTAGACAAATTAAATACTGATAGAATATAAGGTTAACGTTCTCGCTCTTAATGTTTGACACTCTACTTACCACAAAACTCCATCTGATTGGGTACACTGTCCGTTAAAGTGTTATTTTAGGATAATTCGGTTAAATATAAATTTAAAACTTGGTAATCAATAAATACAACCTACACGACAGCACATCAAGTTTTTGGCGCCGCTGCCGGGGAGTGAAAATAGTTTAATCTTTATTTTATTATTATTTTTAACCCTTAGCTTAGAATAATATAGCTAGCATAATTTAATTTTGTTTGTATTTGATTAATTATGTGTTTAATTGTTTGTTTAAAATTCTACGTTATTGTTTTTCAAAGTACTATGTTCTGGTCGAACACCTAATACGACGTATCCACCAGTTGGATACGACGTATCAAACTTTCTACCCAGATACAAAGTATTGATTTCTACAGTCTAAACAATGTATCATGTTCTTCCAAACAATACGGCGTATTCTGTAAACTCAATATGACGTACTGACCCTCAACAGATCAATACGGCATATTCAAATCAATTGAATACGGCGTATCGATCACCTGACAGAGTAGCATAACTAAATTTGATTTCCGTGTTTAATTTTTGTATCCTTTCTTTTCAGAGCCTATCCTACTTATTTATTGTCCTCTGTTTCAGGTGATGCATGACAAGGAGTTCCACTAAGGAACTATTTACACCTTTTGAAAACCCGGAAAGAGTATTCGCTCAAAAAGGAGACTTTTTAAGACACATGGTCTTGTAGTATCACACCTCGTGTTTTCAGGTCATTTTACGACATCATTTATTTCACTATTTATTTTTAGTCTCGTACGTGTTTGCTTTTAATCTTAATCGTTAAGTTAAATCGAGTAAGCTAAAAATTATCAATCAACGTAAACGGGCATCAAACAATTAAAAGTTTACTTCAAGCAAGTGTTAGATAATTATTTAGAGGATAGTTATTAACTTTGCACATTTTATTTTTATTGGTTACGTAAAGTGTTTACGTTTCGCGATAAAATAAATTTAGGCATTCACAGAACCACCAAAACTTATCTACGCTTCAACAAATACCCATTATTATACCCAATACCTAAAGTTTCATAAAACTTCACCCATAATTAACATTTTAGCCGAATTCTACTTGTAAGAAACCAACTAGAAACCAAAGGCTACAAGTATTCAATTATACACTTAACCTATACACCTTATAACTTCAAGACTACAAGTCTATTACCATAAAATATCTAAGATTTTCCTAGTCCTATCCCCCCCCCTAAAATTCGGACACCATGAACTCCCAAGGGGACATTAAGAACACAAAAACCTTACCAAAGTCTTGTACAAATAGAACTCATCATACTTAAGTTCATGACTAGTAATCTTGACCAATTTTTTCCTTAATTCCCTCCCATTGTTTTCTTATAGTCTTAGTCTTCAAATAGCAACCTTGACTCACTCCTAGTAGTATATAAAGGGTGAAATACATGTAGATAACTCATACACACTTTGCTTAACCAAAAACATTACAAAAATCCTCTCTTGTGTCCTCCCTAGCCACGGCTCACATCAAACACCCATAAAGAATCCATACAATTTTTCCTACCAAGTATTCAAGTATTCTAACATCATATCTAAAGTATTCTAAGGTGTATTGAAGGCTTGGTTTAGTGTTTAAAAGGGTTAATCAAGAAAAGTTTAAGATTAGGGTTTCTTTGGAAATTAGGGTTTTCTAGTCTTGGAAGCTTGGGTTTTGATTCTAAACTAGGGTTTATAACTTGTTTCTCTTCATCATACTTCATCTTAAGGTCATCTAAAAATCCTACACACTTTATCTTTATGATTTATATGTATATAATATTTATATAGTAAATCACCATCTAGGATATATATTAACATGTAAAATAGATTTTGTTACACTTGATCATGGTTTGATATACCTTTTCATATGCTATATTGATGTTGAGAACATGTGGTAATGGAAGTATAAATATTATACAAGTATGGATCAATTTATAAAGGTATATATAAAATAATTGTTTAAAAATTTATTTATTGAAGTTTATGGATAAAGAAATGTGAGCACTTGATATTCTTGGACAAAAGATGGACTAAAGGACAAATGATGGACACAAAATCTAGAGGACCTTAAATATGTATGGCATGTGATATGAAGTAAATTAAAAAGCTTGCACAAGGATTAATCAAGTAATATGTCATGAAACACATTTTATAAAGTTTATATAATCTTTGTAAAAATCATAAAACCTTTTAATCAAATTCGAAATATAAGATATTTATTTTATTATTTATTAAAATACTACATGTCATGACGATCGTAGGCATATAGAGAACTCAAAAATCCGAGCTTTAACGAAGAAGATACGCCATTTGCAAGTTTACGATAATAAATACTTTTATAAAAATAATTTAAAAAAATAAATTACTATTCATCTCAGAAACTTTTAGTGGGATAGAACTTTTAATTACGAAGACGTGCTCAAAAGAATTACTAAAATCGGAGTTAAAACGAATAAGATATGACTTTTACGAGATTACAATAATTAAATTTATAAAACTAATTTTATAAAGTGCATGATAAGTAAAAATCACTGTTTATCAGAGAGTTGAAAATATTAAAATGTAATATTTTAATATATCTTTTTAATACGAAAGCGTGGACATAAAGAACGTACAAAACGGACTTAAAATGAGAAAGTTATGATATGTTTACTAAGGAAATATTTATAAACATTCTAACTTTATAAATATTATTTTTTAAATACAATTAGATGGTGATATAGCTATATAGAATTATATATGTTATTAGTTATTCAAAGTACTTAGTACTCATACGACATATAATTAATTAGGTTACACTCGGACCCTTACGTGACGTTTTTCACGCATCTGATATATTTTGTTGATTCATTTACTCGAGGTTAGTTCATAGCCCCACGTTTTACATTTTATAATGATTTACAAGTTTTAGGGTGAGAAACATGCATGATTTTACAATTGGACACAAGTGAACATTTTTACACTATGATTACGTGTTTATCTAAGTAGTGATAACCCTTTGAGCCCATAATCTTGAACTGTCAATTACTATGTGAGCGCGAATGTTATGAATAGATTTATTTGGGATTGACATCCCCATTCGGGTGATTAGCTATCACTGGACAAACGAACATATACCATGTCGAATTTAGGATGTTGCAGGTTAGAACATTATCACGAGTAATGTTAGCAATTTATATTGCAATTCATTTATGTCGAGCTTTAGTGTCATGAGCTTAGGGAAACGTAATTACATTTTTGTTATGTTTACATATGTTGCATTATCATACACTTGGGAAATCTTGTGGTCCTACATTATACATTTTACAAACCTATGAATTCACCAACATTATTGTTGACGTTTTAATGCATATTTTCTCAGGAGGTCAATGAGGTACAAGACAAGAGATACATAGGTGGTTATATTTTGGAAGTCATGTGCATTAAAGATTCGGTCGCATTATATTTTGGGGAAATATCTGTTATGTGCTAGAATCTTTGTATTTTGAACAATGAACAAGTGAAGCTACAGGATTTTGTAATAAACAATTTGTTTAAATCCAATGTATAAGTTTTATGACTTTTTTTAAGGTCATTCTCATATATATCTTGTGCTATTGATCTATGAAGTAACACTCTCAGACCTATATTCCGTTGCGACCCAATTTGGGGGTGTTACAGATTGGTATCAGAGCCTAGGTTATAGAGAACCAGGTCAAATATTTTTACTTAGACTATAACCGTTTCCAAACATTGCATTCATACGAAGGGGTTTTCACGGGACATACATACACTAGTTGTTTGCATTAGTTAGTTTTACTAGATGCATTCATGATTGATATACGTGTTTATAATATATATTACGTATATTACGATAAGTGTCTAATATTAATATTATATAAGCTACTTTTTATTGTCACATATTTTGTCATGTCGGATTCAAAGCATTCCACGGTCTCCTACACATCGATATCCAGCGACTACGAGGAGCCATCAGACGTAGGATCTCCGAGAGTTGTGGTCTACGGATATGACGGACTACCGATGTACCCACCATCTCCTGATTATATGCCCGGACCTGAGCACCCACCATCTCCTGTGTGACAACCATGACTTGAGCAGGTTGATCAAACCGTAGTATTGACCTAAATGTATCTGTTGCAATGTATAGTTATGTGTTTATACGTGTTTATATGTGTTTGTGTGGGATATGTGAGATTGGATAATCAATCTATTAAGCGTGATCGTCTCAATGGGATTGGATTTGTGTTGAATTTTGTGAAGTTCATTTCGTTCACTTTTGGTGACAAGGAAATGATTTCGGTGATTAAAGCGGTTTCGCGTTAATTGTGTAAGTAATTATACGTATACGTATTTTTGTGTTTTTAATTTAAGATAAGGTTAGGTTTTAGGTGTTAAGTTAAGAAAAATGTAAAAATTTCTATTTTAGGAAAGTTAGGTTGAAAATAAAAAGTTTGTATTTATTTTAAATGTCTAGTGAATTTCGTTTAAGAAAAAAAGTATAGTCAAATTAGTTAAGGTTTTTATAAAAATTTAAGGAAATACAAGTAATTATATAATTAATAAGTAAAAGAAAAAAAACGGGCTTATTCGGCCGAATAGTAGAAAAAAGAAAAGGAAAAGGAAAAAAAAGAGTTTTATTTGGAATCAAATTCTAACTAGGTTTATCTAGGACTTAATATGTGGCCTATAAATACAAAACAAATTACCCAAACTATTCTCTATTGATCGGCCGAAATTCCAATAGAAGAAGAAGAAGAAAATTTTTAGGGTTTAAGGTATTTTCTAATTCCTTGTTTAATTCTAGTTCTTATTTTAATTCTTGTAATCTAAGCATGAAGGATTAGGGTTAATCAAGAAAAAAGAACTAGGGTTTATAAATTTGGGTTTTAAATTTTCTGGATTTTATAGTTTAATGATGATTGTTTGATCATTGGTTCAATTGGTTTCGAGATTTGATCATGCGTTAGGGTCTAGATCGCCCGAATTAGTTGTTTAATTCACTGCAGAATTTTAGGCAGTTTTGTAACGACCATAAGTCAATCATAAATTATCAAATAAACAATTTACAACATATTGGAGATAATCACAAAGGTTAATTTCCAGCAAAGTTGGTCTCGTGAGTTTTTATGGTCGTGAAGTGGGTCAAAAAGTCTTTACAAAATTAGTGTGTAAAACAGTAACGAATTTCAGTTTGGTTTTGAATTTTCCAAAAATACTTCGACATCTAGTTATAGGCTCTAAATCACGTGGAAGTTAGTTTATATGTTGTGTGTAACCTCTGAATTTTTTCTAAGTAAGTTATGAAGTTTAAATTTGTTATCTAACGTCATACGTTTAGGGTGTCAGCTTCTGGACGAATTCTGGA
>BQNB010130781.1:3033-18885 GCA_026074375.1 Tanacetum coccineum
CATAATTGTTTTCCATGTGGGTCTTCTCGCGAGTCGGGTCGGGTCAGATCACCGGGTCAGTCCAGATCGCCTGCATCATGACCTCTTGGTCATCATCAGTCGATTGCCATTCAAACCTCTCTGCTGTCCGTTTTAAACTTAAACTAAAACACCTCAAACACAACGTCAAAGATTGGAGACACACCATAAACACCACTAAAACATCTGAAGCCTTGGATATTCGTTCCAGAATTGATGAAATTGATCTAAGAGCAGAGACATCTCTTCTCAAGGCTGCTGATGTGAATCGGAGAATCAATTTAGTCAAGGCACTTGCCGATTTAGAACATCATAAACTCAATGATCTTAAACAAAAGTCAAAGATAAAATGGGCTCTAGAGGGGGATGTAAACTCTAATTTTTTTCATGGGATAATCAATAATCGAAGGAACCGGTCAAGAATAAATGGTCTTGCCATAGATGGTTTATGGATGACAGATCCTATCACCATTAAATCTCACATCTTCTAATTTTTTGAATCCAAATTCAAAGAAACGAATCCTACCAGACCTTCATTCTCTAGTAACCTCTTCAAACAACTAACTTCAGAAGATAATCTTTTTCTTGAAAGCCCGTTCACTTCTCGAGAAATTAAAGACGTTGTATGGGACAGTGGGGGAAATAAAGCACCCAGTCCAGATGGGTTCACCTTTAAGCTCATCAAGAAACATTGGAGTATTTTGGGTAATGATATAACCTCTTATGTAAAAGACTTCTACACCTCAGCCTTCATCCCAAGAGGGTGTAATTCATCTTTTATCACCCTCATTCCAAAAGTTGATGACCCGATTACCGTAAGTGACTTTAGACCAATAAGCCTCATTAGACGCCAATACAAGATAATTGCAAAAGTCCTCGCCAACCGTCTTGCCTTAGTTATTCCTTCTGTTGTGAGTGAAGTGCAAATGGCGTTTATCAAAGGATGTCAAATAACGGATGGACCTCTTTTGGTTAATGAAATTATCTCGTGGGCTAAGAAACATAAGAAAAAGCTACTCCTTCTAAAAGTTGATTTTGAAAAGGCGTTCGACTCACTAAGTTGGTCCTTCTTAGAATCAATTATGCTTCAAATGGGTTTTGGAGCAAAATGGAGAAAATGGATGCATTCTTGTCTTAATTCAGCATATGCCTTGATTCTTATCAATGGGTCACCAACCAATGAGTTCAAAATGGAAAAGGGTCTAAGACAAGGCGATCCTCTCTTTCCTTTCTTGTTCATCTTAGCGGTTGAAGCTCTAAATGTAGTATTTCTCGAGGCAAGAAACAAGAGCATTTTCCTTGGGGCTGAAGTGGGAAAAGATAAGGTTCCAATTTCACACCTTCAATTCGTGGATGATGCTCTTATTGTTGGTCAATGGTCACTCCCGAATGCAAGAAACTTGTCAAGAATCCTTACTTGCTTCCACCTAGTTTCTGGCCTCAAAGTGAATTTCAACAAAAGCAAACTTTTTGGTATTAGAGTTTCTTCAAGTGAGCTCAACTCTATCGCATGTTCAATTGGTTGTCAACCCTCCCAACTTCCTTGTACTTACTTGGGTCTACCAATTGGTGCTAATATGTCAAGAACTACCAACTGGTCAACTCTATCGCATGTTCAATTGGTTATCAACCCTCCCAACTTCCGTGTACTTGCTTGGGTCTACCAATTGGTGCTAATATGTCAAGAACTACCAACTGGTCAATTTTAATTGATAGATTCTGGAAATGGCTCTCTAACTGGAAATGCAAGACACTTTCTTATGGTGGTCGTTTAACTCTCATAAAATCCGTTCTTGGTAGTCTAGGTGTTTATTTCTTCTCCCTCTTCAAATCTCCAGTTTCTATCATTAAGAAGCTTGAGAGCATTCGAAGAAATTTCTTTTGGGGTGGAAATTCAGAAGAAAAGAAAATTGCTTGGGTTACTTGGGATAAAGTAATTGGTCCACGTGACCAATGAGGTCTTGGTATTGGTAGTCTCAAGGTTTTTAACCAAGCATTGTTAGTTAAATGGTGGTGGCGCTTCCTCTTAAAAGAAAACGCTTTATGGAGAAAAATAATTGTTTCCATCCATGGTAAAGACGGTGGCCTTACAATGAATTCTTCCTCACCATACAAGTCAGGACCGTGGTATCAAATTATGAAGTTAAAAGATGATATTTCTTCCTATGGGATCACTCTTCCGTTGATATTCAAAAGAAAAATAGGAAATGGCCGTACAACTCATTTTTGGACCGACCCATGGCTTGGAGGACCATGATTGTGCGACACATTCCCAAGGTTATATCGACTGGAATCTAATTTAGAGTGTTTAGTTTCTGAGCGTGCGCATGTGCCTCATTCAAACGGTCTACATATTGGTACTTTAGCCTTTGTTTCTTCCCCTGTCCATGGTGCAAACATCAATGTGCTCGAGCCAGGTTCTTTAAGCCCAGTAAGTCATCTCCATCCCCCAGGCCTAATGTTTTTGTGGGCTTGGACTAGACAACCGAGATCGGTTGTTGAAAACCAAGAACTTCTTGAGTTAACAAACCTTCTTTCTAGCCTATGCCTCTCTAATGATATTAACACATGGGAGTGCTCTATTAGCAATGATAGACTTTTCACAGTCAAAAGTATGAGGAAATACATATCCAGCCTCCATTACACATCGAACCCACCAACCTATAGATGGAATAACGCCCTTCCAATTAAAATTAATATATCCTCTTGGAGGATTTTTCTTGAAAGGCTTCCAACCCGAGCGAACTTAGATTGAAGAGGTATTGATCTTCATTCCACTCGTTGTCCCATGTGTGACAACGATATTGAGACGGAAGTGCATCTTTTTATCTCATGTGAAGTTTCTAAAGAGGTTTGGCACAAGGTTCTAAAGTGGTGGAGTATCCAAAATGTCACAGTAACATCACTTTTGGATGTCATTACCCTCGCTGAGAGAGTCAATCTGCCAAACCATCTCATTGCCCACTTTGATGTTGTTGTACAATCAACCCTATGGTTCATTTGGAAGTTTCGGAATGAGACGACCTTCTCACTTAAACGTCCCACAAAAGATCATATCCTTAACGACATCAAGCTTGCATCTTTTAATTGGATCTCTTGTAGGGCTAGAAAGGCTAGTTTAAATTGGAGTGTTTGGTTTGATAACCCATGTACTGCTCTATGTAACTAATCATTGTATATTTGTGCTCCTAGCGTCTTGCTAGGTTGCACCTTTCTTTAATTTTATACACAATCACTACTGTTAAAAAAAAGGTTGTTATTCATTTAACTAAGTTGTTTATTTATATTTATGCTGTGTAATATATCAGGTCCTCACTTACAATTAATGAATGTTGGAGAACTAAATTACCATGCAGTTAATGGAGCCAATGTGAAAGTCATGTCTCTATTTATCTTTCACAACTCTCCTGTTTTTTTCACCCAAGCAATGTGCATAATATGAATATGAACTGACGTGGATGACTTGATTCAAAAGTTTTAGCTAGGTACTTAATATGGAAATGCACCAAGGTGAAACTTTCTGTTATACATGATCTATATTGATCTATATAACTTAACTGAACAAGCTAACCAGCAATAGCCGTGAAAGATGAACTTCCACCGGCTTTTGTTTTAGTGAATAAGTTAGTTGATTCATCATACATATTTTCTACATTTTCTTCTTCATCTTCTTCATTTAAGGCAAAAAAAGAATTGGACATGGTGAAGTTATCTTTCTTTGAAGAAGTACTGGTTGTATTCAACATAGATGACGATTTGGATGCATTACTAACATTAGTATTTCCTTTCTTTTGTGAGCTTGTAGTCGCCTTTGGCTCATATTAACATTTTGTTTAACCGAAGGACCAGCAAACTGACCACCATTAGTAGACTTGATTTACCTTTCCTCTTCTTCTTTTTACCTACTATTTGGAAACCATCATTAGTCTTCTCAACCGTAGGAGTAACCACATTAGAAGTAGTAACAGTAGGAGGGCTCACCACTTTTTTAGGGCAATGGTCATGAACATGACCAAATATCTTACATAAATCACACACGGGCGGCCTCCATTCATACTCAACACGGATGGTTTCTTTAGTGAAACCATCCCCATTCCCCAATAAGAGAAAGAATACCAATAGTAACCACATCCACAAGATCAGCCTCAGAATTTACCTCAATTAAACACCGAGAAAAGCTACTTCTACCCCACGAATCATTACCAATGAACGTATCAATTAAGCTAATACCATCCTCTTCAAAAACTTGAATATGAACATCATGCAATTTAACCCATATCAGAATGCTAGTCAATTCTTCCTTAAGCAATCTAGTATCCATCGACCATTTCTTAAGAATGATCGGAGACTTACGTATCAACCAAGGACCACCCTCCAAGACAGCTTCTAAACCAGCCTGTGAATCAAATTTAAAGAAAAAGAAGCTTTGGAATTCATCATAATCCTTTTCAGCCCATGTTTCGCTCCAGTTGTTCCAAGCAAAGTATTCAACAACCGGAAAATCCATTCTCTTTCCAATAAAGTAACCATATAAGGTGTGTTCAAAACGTGTACTAACCATTTTGACGAATTTACGAGGAATAGAGATGTTAACACCATCAATCCCTAAATTAAACCGTTAACTCGTTAAATTCATCGTTACAAAACCCTAATTCTTCAATTAATCACAGCTAAATTATGATGAAGCGATATCTACTATTTGGAATAACGGTTGTTTTAATTGTTATAGGATTGATTTATTTGGTGAAAAACACAGCTGCTAAGTATTTTGTTATTTACGGTGAGTCGAATATGTCGGGCCTTGTCAGGAGTTGTGATTTATGTGCGGTCGGTCGGAGTGCTACCACCAAGCATTGTGCCAGATGTAAAACTGTTAAATATTGGTATATACATTGTTGTTGTATTGTGGTTGTTTAGTCTTGTTGAATTATTGCTAGAGTTAATGGATAGTTAGTTACGTGATTACATGGCTATGTTAGCTAATCGCGTTTGGTAACGTAGCTCTATATGTAATTATAAAGTGTCAAATGACGTGTAACTGCTAAATGCTTCATTTAGTAGCATTTCAAATAGGTGTGCATAAACAAAAAAATTAAACACTTAAGGTTGTTTTGTAATAAATTTGAATCTAGTGAATAATTAATGGCCATATTGTTGGGTGTTATAGCTGAAAAGTTAAATGCTTGAACGATATGACATGTTCAAATACTTAGTTTTATGTTTTTAGCTATTTATTTGAATTTTTGTTAGTTTTGCTGAATTGGTTGTTAGATTAACACCTGGTTAAGTTAGTTAGTTAGCTGATTATAGTTGCTAAACGTGAAGTTATTTGCTTGATAGTTATAATTGCTAAACGGACAAGATTTTCCCTTTCCCTGGTCGGTTAATCCAATGACCATTTCGGCCCCTTTTCTAGCCACCCCCAAATGTATACCCAATGAGGTTTATATTGGAATGTGGCCACGTTAAATAATGTATGTCCGGAATATTGTTCTAGCCTAAGGGGGCGCACACGTTAATATGTAGAACAATGAATTACAAGTTATATTAGTTTAATGTTTAAATATAAACGTGAAGGACTAATATGCAAAACCGAGAAAAAGGAAGGGCTCGGTTTGCCCCTCCTTGGTCTAGTCGGCCACGAATACAAATCCAAGAGGAGGTGGGATTTGTTTCTTGCACTCCAAGTTATAAGGGCTATATAAGGAGGCTTAGGGGTTCATTATTTGTGTGCGTTTTAAGAAAATCAAAATCCTAAATCTCTCCTTGTCTCTCCTCTTTATGCGTGCGACTTCAAGAAACCCACAAGGGTTTCGGTTTGGTTTTGGTGTCGTGTTCAAGAACCGAACAACCCATTAGGGTTTCAGTTTTCTGGTCGAACACCACATCTTGTGGTGGTTTGCTCACGTGTTGATTTGATTCAAGAACGGTGGTGATTGTTTGCTTATCACTATTAGTACTAGCATACTTCATTATTTGCTAAGAACGTATTAGGTGTGTAAACTTAGAGGAATCATACTTTGATTCTCGTGGTTATGTGTGGTGTTATACATACGCATATATTCAAGACCGCTGTAACGTTTATTGCTAAAAGGTACACATCTCTAATCTTGTTAATTATAAGTTCTATACGTGATCTAAAGTCTTCCGTTGTGTACTCGTGTTTATATGATCAATAGTTGTTAAAACCTCAACAGTGGCATCACGAGCCATCGTGTAGAATTTGTAATTACAAGTATATATAAAATTTGACAAATAAAAGAGGTTCTTGATTAATTTTTAAGCTGTTATGGCGTTTTTATCCATAAAGATTCGATCTTTACGTTAAAAGATTTGATCTTTAGTGGTTAATAAAATTAATTAGACGGTTTTAGGCTGTATGTAATTTTATATGAATAAAACTTGATATGTTTAATTGTTAATTAATCGGTTTTATGTTTAATTAATTGTTAATGAGTATCCATGATAAATTCATGCAAAATTTATCATGGATTGATATGTGATATTTAATCTTGTTAAGTGTTAAAAAGATTTGTGCAAACTTGATGATCTTAAATAAACACATAGTCATTTAAATTTATTGGTAAGATCCACGACTTTAAAAGCTAGGGAAGACCTTAGTTTGTCTTAATGGGGCCTAAAGGTTGGTTAAATGTGTTATGTGCTATGTGGTATACATTTATATAAGGCTTACGCAATCGATTATATCGATGTATGTGGCCGGAGTCATTGGACGATGGAGCCTTATATGGATATATACATAATAATGGTTATTAGAAAAATTATGATCATATTTAATGTTTGCATGTTCTTAAATGTTAAGTGATTAAATAATTGTTATTTAGTTTAGTTTATGTTTATATGTTTTTATTTTAAGTTCTTGACTTGTGAGAAAATAAAAGGGTTTTTCGAAAAATAAATGTAAACATGACTAATGATTATCGAAATAAGATTTATTATGGACTATCTAGTGCAAAAAGTCAAAAGTGGATTCGGCTTACATCCGATATAAAATCTTCCATGACTAGACTAGCAATTTATAGTTCATAATGTGTTTTTAAAATTAAAGATTCAATATTTATCAATGACGTAATTTGCAAAAGTACTATCTAGTTGCAAGGATAAGGTTCAGGGAGACTCATCAAGACTTCGGTCTTGTAGATACCATTACCCTATAATATCGGACTACGTTGTGATTTCCTTACCTTGCATACTATTTGGGCAGCCGTGAATGGTCTAGGGTTTGAATGGTTTTTAATCATTCTATAATCTTTTCCCGCGATAAATAGAAAATCTTTATATTTAAAAATACGTTGAATCGTCAATTTTTAAGGTGACACTATTTATACATTAGATGTATAGAAAATATTTGATACCGTAATAAGTAACTTAATTGAGTAAAGTTGTTATTAAAACATATGATACGAAGATGTATGCATGCTTCTTCGTACATATTTGCCATGTCAAATATAAATACCCTTTTTGGAATAAGTTATTGCCATCTAATTATGGAAAAACACTTGCAGTTATTCTCTTTACTATGTGTGAGACGTATGTAGAATTGTAACCCCAAGGTGATTATACACTTTTTCGTGAGATGTTAGTGTTACATAATCACAGTTTTTGATTGGACGACTTAATCAGTTTAGTGGTGAGACCTTAAACGTGAGGCATAGATGGGATGAAACATGCTTACTAGACATTATTGTAATAAATTAAGTCCCATAAGGTTCTAGGAATTGCACCGGTGGCAATTATTGATCGCCAATTACCTTTTGAATACACCATCACTAGCAGATCAACTGATGTGGTGGGGGTATGTCAAGTTGGGTCCTAACCTTAGAAAATTAATTTTTTATTTAATTAAACATGGGTAGTTAATTTTCTTCAAGGAGTATTATCGAAAATACTAAATTCTTTATTTCACCGGGGTAAAATCCCCTTTACCCAAAAAAAATACTAAATTCTTGAACTTTTATGGTTTTATAGATGGCACAGCCTGTTCAAAACATAAACCATTCGGCTTTCAGGTCGATGTTTGAAAGAGAAAAACTTTCTGGTACAAATTTCAATGACTGGTTTCGTCAACTTAAGTTAGTCTTGAGAGTAGAGAAGAAAATGCATGTCATTGAACAGCCTTTACCCCCTGCTCCTGCTGCTGATTCTGCAGCAAATGTGCTGGCAGAATGGAATGCACTGTATGATGCTCATAATGAGGTAGCTTGTCTCATGCTCGGGAGTATGACTCCTGAACTACATAGACAGTTTGAAAATTTTTCTCCTTATGAGATGCTTCATGAGCTAAGAACCATGTTTGAGAAACAAGCTGGAGTGGAGAGATTTGATCTGATCCAAACATTCCATGCTTGCAAAAAAGAAGAGGGTAAACCAATTGCTGCATATGTTCTTAAAATGAAAAGCTATGTTGAACAACTGGAGCGTCTCGGTTATATGCTACCACAAGATGTTAGTGTTGGCTTAATCATGGATCTTATAGTAGGACTTATCTTAAATGGCCTTACTAAAGATTTTTCTGGTTTTGTAAGAAATTACAATATGCATAACATAGGGAAGACAGTGGGTGAACTACATGCTATGCTCATTGAGTATGAAAAGGGTTTACCTAAAAAGGCTGAAACACCACAAGTAATGATGATTAAATGTGGTTGTTAAAGAAAAAGAAGCAAGTTGGTTCTGCCAGTTCTTCAGGTATCTTCACAATAGAATTATTTGCTTTCCTTAATAAATCCTGGGTGTATGACACTGGTTATGGTACTAATATTTATATTACAAAACAGGGGTTGAGAGAAGAAAGGAAGCTGAAACAAGGAGCTCTTTATTTGTACGTGGGCAATGGTGTTCGTACGCAAGTAGAATCCATAGGAAGTTTTGACTTGGTTTTGCCTAATGGCCTTGTGATTTGTTTAGACAATTGTCATTATGAACCTTCTATACTTAGAGGTGTTGTTTCAGTTCACCGTTTGGTAGAAAATGAATTTGTCTAGCGTTTTACAGATTTTGGAATTTCAGTTTCTAAGAATAATGTTCATTATTTTAATGTTATTCCCAGCAATGGTATTTATGAAATTGATATGCATAATCTTGTACCAAATGTTAATTCTATTTATAATGTTAGCACTAAAAGAGCCAAACATAATTTAGACTCTACTTATTTATGGCACTGTCGTCTTGCTCATATAAGTAAGAAACGTATTGAAAAGCTACAACATGAAGGGCTTTTAAAATCAACAGATGATGAGTCATTTGATCAATGCGTATCTTGTTTATCGGGTAAGATGACAAGGAAATCATTTCCACATCGTCCCGAAAGGGCAACTGATCTTCTTGGAATAATACATACTGATGTGTGTGGTCCACTTAGACATGTGTCAAAACAAGGTGCTAGCTACTTCATTACATTCACAGATGATTATAGTCGTTATGGTTATGTTTATCTTCTTAAACATAAACATGAGGTCTTTGAAACATTCAAGGTGTTTAAGAATGAAGTGGAAAATCAACTCGGGAAGACAATTAAGGCTCTTCGATCAGATCGAGGTGGTGAATACATAAGCCAAGATTTTAAAGATTATCTTAAAGCTTGTGGAATTGTCCAACAACTTACTCCTCCTTACACACCACAACATAATGGGGTGTCTGAAAGAAGGAATCGTACTTTGTTAGACATGGTTTGATCTATGATGAATCTTATAACTCTGCCGTTATCCTTTTGGGATCATGCTCTAGAGTCTGCAACACGCATTCTCAATATGGTTCCAACCAAGAAGGTTGATAAGACTCCATATGAACTATGGTATGGGAAAGTTCCTAATATGTCTTACTTAAAGGTATGGGATGTGAGGCGCTTGTGAAGCGAGATACGCTTGACAAACTCCAACAAAGATCTGTTAAGTGTATCTTTATAGGATACCCAAAGGAAACGATAGGTTACTATTTTTACTTCCCACCTAAAAACAAAATAGTTGTTGCGAGGCGCTGAGTTCTTTGAGAAAAATCTCATAACTCAAGAAGTCAGTGGGAGGGCCATAGATCTTGAAGAAATTCAAGATGAAGATACATCACCTTTTGAAATCACTAGCGAAATTCCTATGGAGGTTAAAGGTTTTGAACCACCTCAAGAGGACACGTCGAGCTCCAAATCGTTTATGTCTAAATGTAGAGGCGGAGGAGCATAGTTTAGGGGATCTTAATGAACCCACTAGCTATAAAGCCGTGATATTAGATTCTAAATCTAATAAGTGGATCGATGCTATGAATGCGGAAATACAATCCATGATGGACAATATGGTATGGGTCCTGGTCGATCTTCCTCCTGGCTATAAGACTGTTGGGAGTAAGTGGAGTTTTAAGAAAAAGACTGACATGGATGGTATTGTACACACCTATAAATCTCGTCTGGGTTGATTATTAAGAAACGTTCTTACTCGTCGCTGACATTAGAGCTATTGGGATTCTCATATCTATAGCGGCATACTATGATTATGAGATATGGCAAATGGATATAAAAACAGCATTCTTAAATGGTTATCTTGATGAAGACATTTATATGGTGCAACCTGAAGGTTTTGTTGATCCTAATCAACCCAGAAAAGTATGCAAGCTTCAAAGATCCATTTATGGTCTTAAGCAAGCATCAAGAAACTGGAATAAAAAGATTTGATGAGAAAATTAAAAGGTTTGGATTTGCTCAAAATCTTGATGAGCTATGTGTATATCAAAAGGCTAGTGGGAGTAATGTTACATTCCTCATCTTATATGTTGATGACATAATCATCATGGGAAATCACATTCCAAGTTTATAAAGTGTAAAAGATTATCTTAGAAAGTGTTTTGCTATGAAGGATTTGGGGGAAGCAGCAGTTATTCTTGGAATCAAAATCTACAGAGATTGGTCAAAGCGATTGATTGGACTTAGTCAAAATGCTTACATGGATAAGATCTTAAAGAGATATAGAATGGATAATTCCAAACGTGGTCATATCCCCATGCACGAAAGCTTACTTAAACAAAACACAAGGTGCTTCACACCTGAAGATTGAAATCGTATACAATTACCTTATGCTTCGGTTGTGGGATCCATTATGTATGTTGTAAGATGCACTAGACCTGATGCTGCGTTCACGCAAAATATAACAAGCCGTTTTCAACAGATGCCTGGAGAATGTCACTAGACTGTTGTGAAAAATATTCTTAAGAATTTTAAATCAATACTAAAAGATATGTTTTTGGTTTATGGTGAAAATCCAAAAGCTGAACTTCGAGTTGATAGCTATTGCGATGCTGGATTTGAGACTGATAGAGATGATACAAAATCTCAAACAGGATATGTATTCATTTTGAATGGAGACGCAGTTGACTGGAAGAGCTCCAAACAAAGTACTACTGCAATGTCTGCTACAAAAGCTGAATACATAGCTGCTTTGGAAGCTGCGATGAAAGTTGTTTGGATTAGGAAGTTTATTTCAGGGCTTGGTATAGTACCAACAATAAACGAGCCTATTGGGATGTTTTGCGATAATTCAGCCGCACTTCATTTTGCCAACGAACCGGGAGTTCAGAAAGGCACCAGACACTACCATAGGAGATATCATTATGTTCGTGAGTGCATTGCACTAGGCGAAATAAGATTCCTTAAAGTTCACACAGATGACAATCTGGCTGATCCTTTTACGAAGGCTTTACCTAAAGGAAAGCTTACTCAACATTAGCTAGGAGGCATGGTAACTCTCGTTTAGCTAGTAGTTTCATGTAGATCTGTGTTTAGTATTTGGATAAGGGATGTTTGAACAATTTATTTTATGATAATGATACTTGGTATTTTGTTATACATATATCTTAAATTGTATCATATATTTGCATGTTTAAATCCGTGAATAATAAAAGTTATTATTCTAAATTAATCCGTTGTCAATTAACAATATGGGAATATTATTAAATTAAGACAACTCTGGGTGATTGGTGATATTGTTGATATTGAGGATGTGTCCACCAAACTCACATGATATTCATAAGATAAGTATTGGATTTCCCCAACACAAGGATATTACTTTATGGATTGTCATCATCAAGTAAACCTTGTAAATGATTTTATTTATAAAATCCTTAGACTTGAGATGCAAGTAAGTCTTGCATATGTGGATAATCCTTCTTGATCTATTCTAAGTTATCCTGAAAAATGGATAACTAATAAGTGATAAACAGATGAGATGAGTTCTTTGGATTGAAGGGAGATCTTGGGTTTAGGGTTTAATGGAGGCGAGGAGAAAAGGAACTTTGATTGAAGAGTGTAATTCCTGTGAACTTTGTTAGGCTCGGTTGTAGTCTTGTACTTAACATTACTTATTGAGATAGCTCTAAACATAGGTAAGTTGCTCGATGTTTTACTTAAGAATGGATAGAAATAATGAGCATGCCAATAATTTACTTAAGCATTAAACGTAAAATATAACATTTCAAATAAGAATAGAAAATTGTTTATAAATATCACTGAATAATGAAAAATACATAGGGAGGATGAGGGCTTCAATTTTGACTCAAGATAAATCATATCATGAGTTTCTAACTGCAGTTGTACATTCAATATACTGTTGGAATATGAACAAATATAAATTATATATGTCAGGAAATTATTCGAGCCTAATGAGACGTACACATTAATATGTAAGGCAATGTATTTAATATATTAATGTAATATATTAATTAGTGTTTTAACAAACGATCGTTAAAAGTTTAACAAGAATACATATTAGTCGTTAATAGTTAAAGGACTAATATGCAAAATCGGGAAAAGAAAAAGATTTGGTTTGTCCCCTCTCCCCTAACCGGTCAAATATCTTTTTCCATATGGAAGGAGATTGCTTTCTTTCTCACCAAGATTGAAAGGGCTATAAAAGGAGGTCTTAGGGTGTTTTGTAAAGATGTACTTGAAACCAAAAACCCTAAACCTCTCTCTTGTCTCTCTTGGTGTTCGACCGGCCCCAAACCCACAAGGATTCGGTTTTCTCCTTCCCCTTGTCGAACGAACCAACAAACAAACCCTTAGGGTTTTTCGTGTTGAGGTTTTACAATCAAGAAGGTGCTTCGTGTGTTGATTGATTCAAAGACGAAGAGATCGTTTGGTTAAACACTATTAGTACTAGCATACACATTGTTTGCTAAGAACGTATTATGTGTGAATACTTAGAGAGATCATACTTTTGATCTTGGTTGTTTCGCGTGGTATTTTACACACGCGTATATTGAAGACGGTGTTACGTTTATTGCTATAAGCAGTCTAACGTTCCTTGCTAAAGGTATATATCTTCAATCCTTGTTAATTATAAGTTCTATACGTGTTTGATCTTTCTGATGCGTACTCGTGATATGTTTAATTGTTAATTAGATCTAAAATCCC
Organism: Tanacetum coccineum; assembly: GCA_026074375.1. Taxonomy (NCBI): domain Eukaryota; kingdom Viridiplantae; phylum Streptophyta; class Magnoliopsida; order Asterales; family Asteraceae; genus Tanacetum; species Tanacetum coccineum. Next base: position 16,466 of record BQNB010130781.1, read on the forward strand.
AACAGTGGTATCACGAGCCATCGTGTATGAATTTGTAATTACAAGTAAATAAAATTAGACAAATAATTAAGGTTCTTGATTAATTTTTAAGCCCTTTGGGTGTTTTATGCATCAAGATTCGATCTTTGTGCATCAAGATTCAATCTTTATTGATCATTTCATCTACATATGCCTAAAAGTTTACACACATATGAGCCCTAAACTCTCTATATATTAGTGCAAGATAGGTAGCACCTACATTCTTAAAACCAAATGCATTTTAGTGTAATATATGCCCTCATTGGTGTAAAAGGCGATGTTCTCCTTGTTAGATTGTTTCATTAGTATCTGGTGATAGCCCTTTTATGCATCGAGGAAGCATTTGTACTTAAAATCAACTAGGGATGCTACTTTCTAATCTATAAGAGGTAAAAGGGTAGTTGTCTTTTGGGCACTCCTTGTTCCTGTTGGTAAAGTCGACACACATACGCCAAGTACCATTACTTTTCTTGACTTTGATGGGTTTGAGACCCCAGTTTCGTATTGTGACATGTCATAAAATGTCTGCCTGATGTGAGGTCCTTGACCTAGAAATCCATAGTTTGAGACCTTTTTTGGCAAAGACTACGTCTTTTCTGCATAATAGGGGGATACAAATTGGTTTAAACATTGGTTATTTTATGTTATTTCCCTAGGGATTCCAGTCATATTTAATGGTTTTCAGGCAAAGAAATTTAGATTGTTTGATAATAACTGAACAACGATATTTTTTACCTGTGCTGGAAGGTGTGCTCTGATTGTCACATGTTACTTTGGGAAATATGGCTTGATGATGACCTTTTATTTCATGGGGTTGTCAGTTGGGATTGCTTTCCACAGTATCTCTCGTGTTCTATTTCCTTCTAATGTTGCATCTTTTGTCAGGTAATCGCTTCTTACCGTAGCCATGCCTTCCTTGGTTGGGAATTCAATGACTGGCGTGGTGGTGAATATTTCCATGTTAATCTTTTGCATTTTGGTTCTTCCAAACATGACATTGTAAATCGATGCTGACTTGACAACATGAAATTCTAGCATGATTGTTCTTGACAGTTGGTGTGTCCTAGCTCTAGGTTCTAAATCTACTAATCCTTCAGGGTAATACCGTTCCCTTGAGAAGCCTATTAGCGGCATTGTTGGTGGCCTAATCTTTTTTTGACATGTTCTCAAAGCTTGTTAAAGAAATGTTCATACATTTTGTTGATTGAGCTTCCTCCATCCATGTATATCCTGTTAACCTTGCAATGGGCGATGATGGCCGTGATAGTAACCAGATCTGATGAATTGATGAAGGTGTCCCATGGAATGATTTTCGATAGGAATTTCTTTCAGTCCTCCAAAACCTCGTTGTTTCTTTTGGTGCTTAATTTCCAAGACTGAATCACATTGATGTGATGTGTTGGCCCCATTGGGAGCTTTACCAGCATCGGATGCTTTTTCAGCTACATGAATCTTTTGTTAAACGTCTTTGGACATGTGTAGACTTTTAAGGAGTTTGTGACTTGAAGTCTCATGGATACCCTGTTTCATAAGCACAAGTAAGTGGGTAGCGGCTACCTGGAAGTGAGTTCTTTCACCCTCTTCCGTTACATGTTCCAGGAAAGCCGTGGCAACTAGCATAACCTGAATGTATAGTTGCTCCTCCTCTAAATTGTGCCATGAGACCATTACTTTGACCTGGCTTTACGTGACTAGTTTGACTAGGAACTAGTTGTTTCTTTCGGAAAGGTGTTTTTCGCATGTTGATGTGGTCATGTGTTACGTGAACCTTTTTGCGATTTATTATCTAATAACCTATTATTAACCACGAGTACGCAACAGATATTGATCTCATATAGTGCATATAATTAACATAAACATTAATATGATTTGCTTACCTTTTAGCAAATAACAAAAGAACAATGAAAGCTTATGAACACGCGTATGTGTTCTTTTAATGTACATGAAACCTAATCTAGTTATCAAAGTATATAACCTCTACGTGTATCCACACTACACGTTAACCAATAATACCGAATGATAGTTTAATACTGATACGATAAATCAAGACATGTGTTCTTAATTTATTCTGTAAACCAAACCAAAACCCTAAGTGGGGTGTTTATTTGGATCAGACTAAGAGGAGAGAAAGAGGGACAAAAGATATGAATACCCTAAGCCTTGTATATATAGTGTATGAATTAGGGATTTCTAATCTCAACACAATGGCTTAGGGACCAAGTTAACCCATTCTTTCCTTTTTTTTCTAAGTTGGCCACCCCCAATTAGTCCCATAAGTCCCTTTGATGACTTTTGACTTAGTTAATTATTATGTACAACTACAAAATAATAAAAGGGCTTAACGTTAATTAATCGTCAAACAAACTAATTAACGACCCTTAAGTATTATCGTTAGATCATTT
>BQNB010130782.1:0-18884 GCA_026074375.1 Tanacetum coccineum
TGCTGTTAGTGACACAATTTTCTGTCACTGATCTGTCGCGAATCTGTCACTATCTTGAGGTCTCCTTCCTCCCATGACTGTTAGTGACACTTTGACTGTCGCTGTTGTGTTGCTAACTCCACCAGAATTAATATTGTAGCCACCAGACTTAACTTTAATACAACCAGTTTTAATCCAAAGTGACCAGTATTAACCACGAAACCAGAATTAATATTTGAACAGTAGCAGTACTAAATTAAATACCCTGCCAGTATTAAGTTTGGAACACGTAGCACTATTAAATGTCTTCTTTGGCAGCGTTGGCAGTAGAAACAAATAACAATCATCCCACACGATAGTCATATGAACAAAGAAAACCTAATAGTTACTAACTGTTGCATACCATAGATACACGAACAGTTGTAACAAACTTTTCTTTTGAACATAAACATAACGTTTTTATTACCTGCTTCACATATCCACGTCTAGAACTTCCATAATATAATATCTCCAAGATATTCTGATAATATAAGGAAAAGGTCTTTTACCTTAAAACCCTACGTTTTACCAAAACAACATACTGTCATTCATTACCGATTCACATCCATTATACAACATGAACAATACATCCAACGTGGAGGCTGATATAAACCCATAATACCAGATCCATTCAAAACACACCATGTAAAGTTCTAATGTCGACTTGATCTTTATTATGGATGACTTCCTTCATCACCCATGCGATCACCAATAAACCCTTCTATCCCATGTGTGAAACCCTAATGTTATCTCCATCAGAAAGATTAAAGAAACGTGTCACATCACATATTGAATAAGGTTTTTCAGAAACCCTACACACTTGTCTTGTATTCTTGTCTTGTATTCGTACCATCATTCACTCAGCCTTCATGTGAACTCAGAACCACCATGTACGAATATTCATTAGGGTTTCGTATCTTTCATGAACGAATAAGAAAATCACATTCCGTTACTTTGCAACGTGGTTAGGGTTTTAGCCTCCCACTGATGATGATCAGAACTGTATGCACTCCATGTCCATCTCGACTAGGGTTCATTGTTGATCCAGATTCAACTCACCAAAGCTAGTCGAGAAAAATATAATCACCAAACAAAAACGTGAAAATACCTTTTCTGCAGCCAAATTCATCATAGCATAACTTTTTATCAAAAGCTTATCTTGAGGATCGCTCCGGTCAGATTGTATATATATATGTGTAGGACCTCCGTTCAAAATTTCATTACGATCCAACGGTTAACGAAAAAGTTATGACCGTTTTACCACAGCTGCCCAGAAAGTAACGAACATAAAAACCATATACGAATTTACGGTTTCTTCTTCATTCTTCGACCATAAAACCTTGAATCCTAGATATCAAGAGCAACCCGCTCTGATACCAATTGTGAAACCACGATCTAGCCATCTAGGATACAATAATATTGATATGCACAGCGGAAATTATAAGAACACAATATTACTAAACAAGGTTTTCTATTAATCACTTACCCCAAGATCAAATGATCTTGGGGATAGTATAACTATGATAACTATTAGACTCTCATTGGGAGAGACCTAATTCTATTCTGGATGATACTAAACCAGACGTCCCCTACCTCTCTTTATAAACTAGAGAGGCTAGGGTTTACAATAAAACCTAGCTTACACAGAAAGCTAACTACAATATTACATCTTAAGTCCTTGTTGTTTCTTCATTCTTCAATGTCGCATATAAGGTTTTGTAATCATCAAATCATAATTCCCAACATAAGTTGTATTTAGAAAAGTTTGTTATGGTGTTTATCAAGGATATCTTGATCTACTAGAAGTATTAGGAGGATCATGAAGTTCATTTGAAATTAGTTTTGGAAATGTTAAAGAATGAGTAGCGGAATGAGTAGTTGCTTGTCAAGGGTAAATTTTCCAAGATTGCTAAACTTCTTACTACATTGACACGGAAGAATCAAAAGTATGAGTGAGGTGTTGCCTTGTTGTGATTTTATGATAATGTATGTTATTGATTTAAGGTTCTTATGAGCATGAAAGTCAGGGACATGGTTGGTTTTGAATTGATGGTGTAAGTGATGTGAGATAGGTGTTAGATTAATTACTTCAATGTATTGTAGCCTCGTGTTGGATAAATTGTGGAATTGCAAGTGATGGCGATCGAGTTATAGGTATAAAATATAGACTGTTTTAGGACAGCAGATAAACGGAGCTTGTTCCCCAAATTTTGTCTATAGCTACTGAGTAAATTTCATATTTGGTTAGAATGAGTCTTAAGCTTCATATGGTGAGTTGGATACTCTTGTAACGATTTCGGATGAAGGAGTTATGGTTATTTTACGGTTGCGGACCAAATCTAGAGCTGCTGTTGGAAAACATGTCTTGCTCCAGGTTTTTGGATAGTAGGCCTAGGTTTTAAAGCATGGTTAACAAATAGACATCATAAGCTTTTACCTCCAATTGGAATCAACTTGACTGCTATTGTGGAATAGGATATATGGCCAAAATCGTAAGCGTTCGAAATTCAGAAAACTTTCTGGTTGGAGTTATGATTAGTAAAAATTTATTTCCCGTTGATTGGTAAATGGGTTGATTGATTGGCCAAATGTTATAAAAACTAGACTTAAGTGGCTTTCTAGGGGTGAAAACCTCACTTTTGTAATTTTTATAGTTTAAGAGATTCAGTAGCATGAGGTTGATTAAAATTCTGCAACAATATTATCAATTGCTTGATGGATCAGAAGATGTTGTGGTTTACTGTGATGCGTCAAATCAAGGATTAGAAAGTGTACTCGTGTGAAGAAATAAGGTGATTGTGTATGCCTCGCGGCAATTGGAAATTTACGAGAAGAACTATGCCACGCATGGTTTAAAGTTGGGTGCAATGATCTTTACTCTTGAGATGTGGAAACATATATTGGTGGCTAGGTATGAAGAAAGATATAAATACGTATATTATTAGGTGTTGTGACTTGCTCAAAGGTGAAGGCTGAACATCAGAGACCATCGGGTTGCTTCATCAACCAGAGGTATCTGAGTGGAAATGTGGCATATTACTATGAATGTTATCATTACGTTGTTGAGATCAGATGGTGGATATGGTATAGTTGAAGATGATTATGGGTTGATGTATCAGATATGACGAGAATGTGTATAATTGACTTTGGTGATAGTTGGGGTGTTCATCTACAGTTAGTTGAGTATCATAAATGTTGGGTGGTGTTAATTCTTAGTAAACCTGAAGTCGCGTTGATTCTTCAAAAACGTTGAGTTTTGTAACAACTCATACCTTAATTTCAAGACAGTTCTGGTTTGATGAGTTGCGAGATTAAGATATGAATCAAGTTGTTACACAACTTAAAATTTTGAGGGGTTTCCTCGAGGACGGGCGAGGCTCGAGTAGTTGGATGTTTCTCATTGGTTATAGTTATCATTTGAGTATTTAATGTGCTCCATTTGAAGCGTTGTATGGAAGGAAGTGTAGATCACTTGTATTATGGGCTGAATTGGAAAAGGTTATCTGATTGGACCCGAGTTGGTACAGGAAATGTTTGATAAGTGGTGGTTATAAGAGAAAAACTCCAAGTGGCGAGAGATCGTAAAAAGAGTTATGCGAGCAGTGGACATAAGTTGGTTGAATACGAGATTGGAGATAAGGTGTTGTTAAAAGTGTCACCATGGAAAGGTGTAATGTGTTTTGAAAAAAAAGGGGAAAGTTATCGCCGAGGTATGTCGGACCATTTGAGATTCTTGAGAGAATCGGCCCTGTTGCTTATCTATTAAGGTTGCCTGAGGAATTGGCTGATGTGCATGACACATTCCGTGTGTCGAATTTGAGAAAGTGTTTAGCCAAAGATAGTTTGCATGTATCGTTGGATGAAATTAAAATCGACAAGACTTTATGTTTTATCAAAGAACCAGTAGAGATTATGGATTGTGATGTTACAAGTTTAAAGCGTAGTAGAATACCTATTGTGAAGGTTCGATGGAACTCTAAACGTGGCCCAAAGTTTACTTGGGAACGTGAGGAGTATATGAAGTCTAAGTATCCTCAGCTATTTGTTGATCGTGTTGATGATCAGACTAGTTGAATCTCGGGACGAGATTCCCATAAGGAGGGGATACTGTGACAACCGTGGTTTGAGCGGTTTAGTTTATACCTTTAGATTTTAACTTATTTCTCAGTTTGTGTGATTCTTGTGTGCTATGTGATCTTTTTGGTTGTTAAGTGGTTTATATATGTGCATGATATCATTTTAAAGGTAAATGATTATCTTATTTTATGTGCATATGAGCTGGAGTTAAGTATTCCATTTGTTCACGTGTGGTGCTAATGGAAATGAAAGACGTGTTGCATGCATTGCTACGTCAAAACTTGATTTTAAAGGTTAAGCGTTTATTGAATATTGGTGGCTTTATGAATGAATGATATGGTTGAAATATAGAAGTTTGTATCAAACTTTCCATAAATAGCAGGTGAATTTGGAAATAAAAAGTTATATTTAGAAAGTGCGGTTTATTGCGTTTATGTAAAAGGTTTAATCAAACTAGCATAGGTTTTTGTAAAAACTGAAGGTAATGCAAGTAAATATGTAATTAATAATTAAATACAAAAATATATATGTAATTATACATATGGCCGATCGGTTTTGTATAAAAATTGGGGTTTAAGGTGAAAATTTGATAAAATTGGCATTATAAGGGGGGTTAGGATGCCATTTAGGTAAATTAGAAGAGACCTAATCCACTAATACTTCCTCCCCACCCTAAGAACGACCCAATGCAGCCTCCTACCCCTATTTTCAGTCGACTAAGCCCTAAGAACAAGGAGGAGTTCCATTGTTGATCCAAGAAAAACCTCAAGAATCGTTATTAGGTTCTAGTATTCAAGGTAAGCTCGTTAGTCTTGTTAAATTCCTTCATTCTTTTAACATCTTATATGATGGATCTAGGGTTTTGATAAAGTAAGGATTATTATGATTATTTAATGATGCAATGATGATTAGGGTTAATTAGAGTTATAATCATGCATGTTGCATGTTAGGATTGCATTGATTCTTGATTTTAGGGTGAGCAGAATTATTGGCTGTGTTCATGGACGTTTTTCTCCATGATGGAGAATGCAAATGACATGATTCTTTTTTTTAAACTGAAGCATTTTGAATCTTCTTTTCAAAAAATCCGGCCTCAACAGTTTTTGAGGTCGGGAAGTCAATTAAATAATGGTTACAAGATTCGTTGTCAAAACTGTGTTTTCAGACGAATTTTGAGTCAACTTAAGTGAGGTGAAAACCCTACTTAAGAAGTGTTTTAAATTAAGACCTTTTACAAAAAGTAACTTTCATATGTCTATTAAGAAACCCTAAAAGGGCTAAGGCTAAAATTAATTTTAAGTGGGGTTTTGAAGTCGAAACTTTTTAGTGTGCAATCAGATCCGAAAGTGACCAGTTTGTAAGTTTGATTTTCAAAGGTATACTTATGCATTGAATGGATGCATGGGCTTTTGAGGGAACTTAATATACACATGTGGGGTCATGTGTGAATTTTTGTGGGAATTATGGATACGTTTTGGGATGGGTTTTGGGTCGTGCAAGTTGGGTAAAAATTCTGCATTTGAGCAGAAAGTTGTAAGTGTTTAACATAAAAGTAAAAAGTAAATAAAAGATATAATGAAGATATAAAATGATGGTAGAGAGTCTTTACATATAGTATAGATGATATTAGTCCATCATTAGGGTTGTTATATTGGATTAAGCGTTTAGCCTACCGATGGTAACATGAGCTTTTATTGTGTATAGTTTAAGGAAGGAGTTTATGTTACTTGTAGCTGCGCGATCAGGTGAGTTTCATAGCCCCTCTTTTCTTATGATTTTATTGGGGTGAAAATGATGCAAATGGTTTGAAATGTTGAAATGATTTGATTACTGTGATAATTGGTTGTCTAAAATGCATGGACTTTACGTGGCTATTATGTGTATGTGCTAAATGTATTATGATGTGGTCAATTGGAGCCGGGTTGGCTTGGATCGTGGGCACGTTCCTGCCCCTTTTGATGTGTTGTGATGTGATCAAGTGGAGTCATGACTTGGGTCGAGGGCACGCCTGCCCCTCTTGGATTGTTGTGGATCGGGGGTAACGTTCCTACCCAAGTGTGAATGGTTGTTTGTTGTTTTGCATGTTAGCCTATATGATAGCTCATTTATTGTCATGCAGTGTTTTCTTTTATCACAGTAATGGTTGGATAATTTTAATTCGTGTCTTAAACTTATGACTCTCACCAACTTTATGTTGACGTTTTTGAGCATCATTTTCAGGTATTCAGTTTGAGACTAATGATGCTAGGAGAAGTGGCTAGAGAGACCTTAGGATTGACTTGTGGAGTTCTTCTTATTTTTTTATTGAGACTTATGTTCTGCTGGATGATTTAAGTCTGGGATTGATTTACTTTTATGTGGTTTATGCATTTGCGTGTATGACATTACTTAATAATGCAAGACTCCTTTATCTTGTGTTGGGTATTGTTATGACACATAGTGTCCTCTGTGATTGTTTTCTTTTCTTTTTAGTATCTCTATAGTAGACACCATTGTGTTGTAATGATATCCATGAAGTTTCACCTCGTGCTTCCGCCTTGGCGGGGTGTGACAGATTGGTATCAGAGCCTTTGGTTATAGAGAAGTAGGTGATTGAGCCTAGACTATAACCTAGGAGTCCTTCGCGTAGATGCATAATATGATATGAGCTTTTAGTAGCATAACTAGGATGCTCGTAGTAGTTCTGGACCCGCGGAGTCGGGTGACTCTTGCGAAGGCAAAGTCAAACCCAAGCGAGGCCCAACATAAGTTATTCCGTCTTTTACCTCGTCACGTTGTTATTGATTATTTCTTTCGAATATTTTTGTATTTTGGAGGCGCTGCGAGAATTTCGTTCCTTTATGTCGTTTTTGATTTTATTTTTATATAAGTAAGTTATTCTTTGTTGGGGCATCATTCTTAAGTTATATTGGAGTAGATTAAGATGTGCAATGTGGTATATGTGCTTATATGTGTGTTATGGCATGTATGGTTGTATAGTTAGAGAATTCTTCTCTTAGCTAATGGGTGATTTTGTTGGGCTTTGTTAAGTAGTCAATAGGTTTCCCTTCTATATATATTTATGGATATCCCGGATACCTCTTATTTCTACTATCGTGATTATTAAGTGGTTCGTTCGCTTGATTATGCGTTCGGAGATCTTACTCGCATCTTAGCATTCCTTGTTCGTGCCATGTCGGTACAAATGATTTATCTTTTCCATTTTGGTGTCTTGATATATATTGGTTGTTCGGATTTGCTTGGCGGATATTGGTACGTTTCGTCGGTTATTCCTTGCTTTGATTTCTAAGGCAAAGTACTTGGTCGTATAAAACCTCGATCTGACAACCTTTGAAGTTGGTTTGATAGTTTCTGCATTTCTGAAGGAGCTAATCTATAAGGTGCTCGGGCTACAGGTGTTGTTCCTGGAATTAGATTGATTTGGAATTCTACTTGGCGAACGGGAGGAAGGCCAGGTAGATCTTCAGGAAAAACTTCTGGAAACCCCCCCCCCCCCCCCCCCCCCCCCCCACCCCCCCCCCCCCCCCCCCCCCCCCCACCCTCAAAATTCTCTGACTACTAGGATATCTTCTAGTCGTTTCTCGTCCGATTTCTTCTCCATTACTTGGACTATGAAAACTTGACAACCTCGGGATATATATCTTTCGGTTTTTATACAAGATATGAGATTTAGTCGGGTTTTACTTTGGTCACCTCGGATGATCAAAGTTTCACCATTGATTGGGATATGGATGACTTTCTCGTCACAGATAATTCTAGCATGATACTTGGATAACCAATCCATACCAATGACGACGTCAAAACTACTGAGTTTGATCGGCATAAGATCAATTTCGAAAGGTTGGTTTAACAAAGTCAGAGTTGCACCTTGAATAACGGTGTTTGTGCTTACTAGGTTTCCGTCAGCCATTTCGATATTGTAAAAGGTATCTATTGTAATGGGTGAAATATTTAGCTTAGAGGCAAGAAATATGGATATGAAGCTCTTATCGGCTTTAGAATCATCTATTACTCTAGATAGATGTTGGTTTAGAAGAAAATTTTTGTGACTACGTTCGGGTCTTAGTGAGCATTCCTATCTCTCAACATGTAGGCTCTTCCCTGGGCATTGTTGTTGGTGGTCTTTCGGCACTGATTTGCATAATGCCTTTTCTCTCCACAGGCATGACAAGTAACTATCACTGGTAGCAGATTACTTCCAGTGGTTGGCCCTTTGTTTTTGCAGTTCTTGGTTAGATGGCCCACCTTGTTGCAAGTATTACACTTAACAGTGCAAGGTCCTATGTGATGCAGAGTGCATTTCTTACACAAGGGACGGTTTCCAATATACCTATTGTTTTCAGTTGGAGTGACAGCATAAGACCTGAAGGTTTCCTGTCTTCTGTTCTGTTGTGGTTGGTGATTATTGTAGCGGTTGTTGGTGTTGATGTTACGGTAGTTGTTGTTGTTGAAAGTTCTTCTGTCATCAAACTTTCGTTTGTGATCACTTGATACTTGCACCAGAGTGCTTTGTTACCTGATCCATTAGCCACTGGGCTATGTTAATGGGGGGGGCGGGGGGGTGTTTCACACCTGGGTCTTCCTCTCAGGAGTTTGGAGGTTTAGAGGTGTAACATTACTTTTAATACTCGGGGCAATACCCTGATAAAAAAAATTCCATCTATTTCTCTAGAATCGGGCACCATAGTGGAGATACAAGTTTTTTTTTTTTTTTTTGGGCCACATTCATGGAATCTTCTCACATATGTCTTGAGATCATTCCCCTTTACAGTCAGATGGTAAAATTTATCTTCCATCTTATGGACCTCAGTTCGGAGATAATACTTCTTTATCAAAATATGATAAATATTGTATTGATTGGATGAATTACCTAAGAGATGCATTTTTATTTTAATAAATTAGTAGGCTTTGTAAATTTAGCAAATAAACCTATTCCCTACTGGACAAAAGCACCTACAATCGGGCTTGGGCCACTTATTCGTCTAACACTCCCTCGCAGTTTGAACGGGAGATGAAAACGACGCTCAAACTGGTTACGGAAACTCATAAATAAACTAGTTGGTATAACTTTGGTGAAGATATCCGGCAATGTTAACGTGACTGGACTGTAGAACCAGTATTAGCACCGGTAGCAACAAGGATCCCGAACAAAGTGATAGTCAATCTCTGATATGCTTCGTGCGATTGTGTTGCACGTGATTTGAATGAGAGATTGACGGCACCTCAAATTGTCACAATAGACAAGTGTAGCAGTGGCCTAGAGGTGTATGAAGTTAATGTAATAGATTACAAACCAGGCAGTTTCTAGAAACCCGCAATGCAACACCCCGATACTCAGCCTCAGCACTTGATCGAGAGAGAGAAAATTGGTCCTTCTGATCCCCAGGGAGAGAAGATTGTGCCAAGATAAACACAATAACTAGAAGTTGATTGACGAGTAGTGGGGACAACCGCCCAATCCGCATTCTTGAGTAAGCCAATAAAGATGACGTCGTAGAGGAATCAAAGCTTGTAATCATAGGACAGGAGCAGCACATACCCGTAAGATCCTCTTCGAGAGAGAGAGATGAGGACCTTCGGGGGTCTTGCATAATGAGACAGACCTGATGTAACAACATATGAAATGTCTGGCCGGCGTTAACAGGTGAGATACTGTCAGGCCCCAGCTTAGGCTGCAGATATAATGTAGAGTGATTAGGAGCACCATCTGCAGAAAGGTTTGGAGTCCTTGTCATCAGGTTTACGACACGGTTTCAATTAAGCATTACCAGCCAGATCAAGAACCCTCAGTCGCATTACTTTTGTTGAGATAGAATAACATCCCCGACGCATTATCGAGTCACAAAAATGCCAAGAATTAATTATTCTAATCCCAAATCAGTCATGGAGAACTCTGCATGAAGAGAAGTGATAATCTGCTGTAACAGATCAGAAGAAGATGCAGTCAAAACAATATCATCAACATATAAAAGCAAGTAAGCAGCGTCTGCCCCCTGTCTGTAAATGAAGAGTGAAGAGTCACAGCGACTATAATGAAACCCAACCCGAGCAATATAAGCCGCAAATCTCTAAAACCAAGCCCGAGAGGCCTGTTTTAGCCCATAAAGAGATCGTTGTATAAGGAAAACATGATCTGGATGCTGCGGATCCAGAAAAAACCAGGGAGGTTGGTGCCATTTTTACAGTCTCTGATACGATCCATGTAAAAATGGCATCTTGACATAAGCATGTGACCGGCTAATGTATAGAAATGGCTAGACTGAGTACTGTCCGAATAAGTAGCCGGTTTTTTTTGGACAAACAGACTAAATGTCTCATCAATCAAATACCTGCAGTTGGATGTGCTACCATTTGCAACAAGACGAGCCTTGTACCGACTGAGGGTACCATCAGCGTTATACTTATGCCAAAAAAGCCATATAGAACGAACAATGTTCGCGTCCGGTGGCCGAGGCACAAGAATCCAAGTATTATTTTTAATTAAAGCAGTATATTCATCAAGCATAGCACGATACCAATTTGGGTCACGAAAAGCAATTGGATAGGACTTAGGAATAGGTGATATGGTAGACACGTGTAAGTTAAAACGTTGAGTGGGACGATTAGTACGGACCACGAAAGCGAGTGGCCCATGGGGTGAGTCGAGGTGGATTATTGTGTTGTGTGTTGGAATAGTTGTTTCAGTGGTGCATTTGATGGGGGTTGGACGTTTGGTGAGTGGGAAGTGGGATAGACTCATGTGTTTGGTGAGCCGGTTGGAGTGGGCTTCGTGGTGGACTGGGTGGAGCAGCAGTAGATGTATAATGGTGGGGGGAGTGTGATGCAGAAGTGAGTTTGGATATGATGTTTGATGAATGATGTGGGGCGAATTTTGTCCAAAAATGTGTCACGAGGGTGAGTCATAAGGAGTCATCGATCATAGGGAAAACTGTTCTCATCAAATGTTACATGACGGGATAAGATGATTTTGTTCGTGTTTAAGTCTAGGCATCGATATCCGCGGTGATTTGTCGGATATCCCAGAAAAATTGCGGGTGTAGCCCGTGGTTCAAGTTTGTGATTTGTGTGAAGATGAGGATAGCAAAGGCAACCAAAAAACAACGAAGATCCGCATAGTTCGGTGTTGTTTTAAAAATGCGAGTGTGGAGTATTTCATTGTTGATGGCGGTGGAGGGTAAGATGTTCAAGAGGTAGGCGGCCATGTGAAGAGCTTCAACCCAAAATGTAGGTGGCAGGTGAGCTTGGAAAAGTAAAGTACGAATCATGTTGTTGATGGTGCGTATCATTCGTTCAGATTTTCCATTTTGTTGTGAAGTCTGTGCGATCAAGAGAAAACGAATGGAAATACCATTGGCACAAATAGTTGGTGTAAGGGCAGTTTTGTCCAAAACTTCACCTCCATGATCACATTGGCAAAGATTTAATGTCACAATTAAAATGGTTCTTAACATAAGCATGAAAGTGAATAAATTTAGACAACACATCCGACTTATGTCGTAAAGGGTACACCCATAAGTAATGAACTTTTTCCCTTTGCATTAATACAGCTCCCAGTCCTTGAAGTGATGCATCACAGTAAACAAAAAAATCGTCGTTTCCTTCTGGTAATGCTAAGATTAGAGCTTCACAAAGCTTCTGCTTAAGTAGTTGGAAAGCTGTCTCTTAGTCTTCGCCCCAGATATACTTCTTGTTCTTCTAGGTTAATTTAGTCAAAGACTTTGCAATTAAAAAAAATCATTGATAAATCTTCGATAATAGCCGGCAAGTCCTAAGAATTAACGTATTTCTGTGGGTGTAGTAGGAGATGCCCAATTCTTAACTGATTCAATCTTGGCGGGGTCAACATGAAGTCTTTAACTATCAATTAAGTGTCCAAGAAATTGTATGATACTGATCCAGAAATCACAATTGGAGAACTTGGCATATAATTTCTCTTTTCTGAGTAATTTCAAGATTATTCTCAGGTGATCTGCGTGTTCTTCTTTGTTACGGGAGTAGATAAGAATATCATCGATGAACACTATCACAAATTTATCCAAGTATGGTTTGCATACACGGTTCATGAGATCCATGAATACAGCAGGTGCGTTAGTTAAACCAAATGGCATTACTTGAAATTCATAGTGTCCGTACCTCATTCTGAAAGCAGTCTTAGGAATATCTTCATCCCTTACTCTCAGTTGATGATAACCTGATCTTAAGTCAATTTTCGAGTAAACGCTCGAACCTTGAAGTTGGTCAAATAAGTCATCAATCCTGAGTAATAGGTAACGATTATTTATGGTAAGTTTATTCAACTATCGGTAATCGATACACATTCTGAAAGATCCGTCTTTCTTTTTAACAAATAAGACAGGAGCTCCCTAAGGTGAGGTACTTGGTCGGATAAAACCTCGATTTGATAACTCTTGTAGTTGGTCAGATAGTTCCTGCATTTCTGAAGGAGCTAATCTATAAGGTGCTCGGGCTACAGGCGCCACTCCTGGAGTTAAATCGATTTGGAATTCTACTTGCCGAATGGGAGGAAGGCCAGGTAGATCTTCAGGAAAAACTTCTGTAAATTCTCTGACTACCGGTATGTCTTCCAGTCGTTTATCGTCTGACTTTTTTTCCATTACTTTGGCTACCAAAACTTGACATCCCCTGGATATATACCTTTCAGTTTTTATACAGGATATGAGGTTTAGTCGGGTTTTACTTCGATTACCTTGTATGATCAGAGTTTCACCATCGATTGGGATGTGAATGACTTTCTCGTCACAGATAATTCTAGCATGATACTTGGATAACCAATCCATAACAATGACGACGTCAAAACTACCGAGTTTAATCAACATGAGATCAATTTCGAAAGGTTGGTTTAGCAAAATCAGGGTGCAACCCTGGATAACGGTATTAGTGCCTACTAAGTTTTCATCGGCCATTTCAATCTCATAGGTGATATCTAGTGTAATTGGTGGGATATTAAGCATAGAAGCAAGAGATATGGATACAAAACTTTTATCGGCTCCTGAATTAAATAATACTCTAGCTAGATGTTGATTTAGAAGGAACGTACCCATGATTACATTCGGGTCTTGGTGAGCATTCTTGTCCCTCAACAAGTATGCTCTTCCCTAGGCATTATTGTTGGTGGTCTTTCGGCACTGATTTGCATAATCCCTTTCTCTCCACAGGCATGACAAGTAGCTATCACTGGTAGCAGATTACTTCTAGTTGATGGCACCTTTGTTTCTTTTGTCTTGGTCAAGGAATGGGGGCCAACCTTGTTGCAGATTACACTTAACAGGTGCATAGGTTCTTGTGATGCAGAGTTCATTTTTACAAAGGAAGGTTTTAGTATACTTATTGTTTGCATTGGGACATAAACTGCATAAGCCCCTAAGTTTCCTATCTTCTATTCTTGTTGTGGTTGGTGATTATTGTAGCGGTTGTTGGTGTTGGTGTTACGATAGTTGTTGTTATTATCATTGCGTTGCGTTGTTGTTGTTGAATAGTTCTTATGTCGTTTCAAACCTTTCGTTTGTGATCATTGATTACTTACACCGGAGTGTGCTTTGTTACCCTAGATCCATTTACTCCTGGGCTATGTTATGGCTTCCTCTAGAGTATTCGAGGATTAGAGGCGGTAAACATTCTCTTCAATACTTCGAGGCAAATCCTCCGATGAAACTTACATCATTTTCTCAGAATCGGGCACCTTAGTAGGGCATAAGTTACAAATACTAGTAATCTTCTCACATATGCCTTGAGATCATTTCCCTTCACAGTCATATGGTAAAATTTGTCTTCCATCTTCTGGACTTTAGTTCGGGTCAGTACTTCTTTATCAATAGCTTCTTGAATTCAACCCAAGTAATCTTGTAAGCTTCTTCTATCCCAATAGGTTAGGCAAAAGAATTCCACCAGGATAGAGCTTTTTCAATTAAAGTACCAGTAGCAAACTTTTCCTTGCAGTCTTCGATACAGTTACTACGGGAAAACATTGATTCAGTTCGCTCAAACTAGCGGATAAGTCCAACAGCTCCGTTTGAACCTTTGAAATTGAAAGGTTGGCAGCTTATGAACTCTTTGTAGCTACATTTTCTTGCTACAGGAGCTTCTTTTTCTCCGGTGTTCCTATTGGTATTGTCAACATTTTCCATTGTTACAGCTTGTGCTTCCAAAGTTGCGGTAACATGATCAGCAATAGTGCCTGATGGCAGCTTATGTCATGGGCTAGTGCTTTCTGATGTTGATATCCTTTTGGGAGGCATTCTATCAACATAAGACAACACATAATAAGAATGATATCACAAGTCTTAAAATGCTTAAAATGCAATGCTTATTTTTGAACTTTTAATGCATTTTAATTATGGAAGATTATTGAAATCATTGATACTTATTTGATATGAATTCTAACAAGCATCTAACTTATTACGTTTATTTTTCTGGGGGTCACGGTAGGGATTCATAATGATTTAATACGAAGTGTTAATATAGGACATATGATGAAAAATGAAACAATATTTGAAGTACAATGGGATCACCCATTATATTATATCATGAAAACAACTTGATTTGTAAGTGTACATAGTCAAAATTTGACAAGTGTTATTATTTATACCACACATCCCGTGGATAGGTTCTAACAAAAGCTATAACTAGTATCTAATCTAGTAGTCTGATGATCCTTCATGGCTGTTCTTGTGTTCATAGATTGCATTCAGAAGACTTTCCTTATCTGCTTGGTGACGAATCTAGATATCTTTAATGATTTGTTCTAGATTAGCAATCTTGAAGCAAGCCAGAGAAATCTTTGATGTTCTTCCAAAATTGCTTTCTTTGAAGTTTAGCAATTTGAGTACGAGACTCTAGGAGTTCAGCTTCCAGATTGTCAAAATCTTATTGTATGATCACTCGACCTTTTCTAAGACCTTCTATTTTATCTTCTATGTGTTTAATGCGGTCGAGAGAGAGTTTATCTAGGTGATTCAAAATTTCCTTAATTTGCTCCTCGTGACGTTCCAAACTTGTCTTATGAGAGCTTTCTCCTATCTCAAATGATTGAGAGTAGTGGCGAAGTAGAGGATGATGCTCGTTCATGGCCTCGTTTCTTAAGTGGCGATAATTCCTCAAGAAGAAAGAATTCTTAAGGATTAAACATTGGAGATAGCATCGGAGATGGAAGCATAATAGTTGGCGGTGGAATAGGTGATTCTTTAGCATAATATGCTTGCATGACCTTCATATAGGGGTAAACATGAAAGTGAACCCAGTTGAGTGAAGCTATTAGAACTAAAACAAATGGGTGAGCTATTTGAAGAGCTAGAATAGTATTTCCTAGTGAAGCTGGGAAATAGTGGGGTGAAGCTGGGATATAGTCTGCGTAAGTTTACCCCAGGAAAAAGCAACCTCATATCGGAAGTATGGTGTTTGGGAAAGACATCACTTTTTAACACCCAACGGTAAATATATAAGTTATTTTTTTAATTATATTAGTTATGTACTTTAACATCCTAATTCGGGAGAATGTAGTGGCACGGATGGACTTTCTTGGATGGAAAAAGAAATGTGTGTTATAGTAAAGGTTTCAACCTTGTTATCTATAACCGTGGCCTCTTGATACCAATCTTTAACACCCTATTTTGACAAATATAAATGCAGAAGCTAATCTAGGTATTACTTAATAGTTCAAAGTCATTAATCATAGAAATTAGGCTTCATAAAGAGACGTTTTTGGAAAATTTAGTTATCATTTATTTATTCATCAGAGTTTTACAAAAGAGACGAGGACCAACATCTAGAAATATAAAGTTTGAATATTACAGTTTGGCCATCTTTTAGTCGTGATACTCCGTGCCTATGTGTGCATTAATTACCTGAGATAAAAACTGCTAAAAAGATCAACTACATTGTTGATGTGAAATTCATAGGTTTATTGTTAAATTGTTTGAATACATGTACAAATAGATGGGGTTACTCTTGTTTTACCACCACAAATAAGTGTAATATTGCATGTGTACATTTATTATATAAATACAATATTATTGCCATTAGCTCCCCCATGACACCGAGATCTTGAGATTAATCAATAATCTATCAAGAAGGTTTTCCCCTACGGGTGCCTTAGCAAACACCCACTAGTGATTCAATGAAGTGCGTTTGGTTCTATCGACCAGGATAGTATTGATACACAAAGGGGTTGTTCAGTCCCAAATAAATAGTCTTTTCACAGACATTCGCGCTTACTCCGAAAAGTAATTAATAGTTCATGATAGTGGGGTCTTAATGGCAAAGAAAGGACTTAGGCAATATTATTCAGCGATAACATATTGTTGGAAAAAAACACTCGTTTATTCTTGGTTTCATAGCATTGTATCCCCTATAGCGGGTTTATGTGAAATCATTTGAGATTTAAATGCTCGAGGCGTTGAACTCATCTTAACAGGGGAATCTGATTTATGGCAAAAAGTATATCAAGTGAAAGTAACCGGATCGTCACGTAAACTGGAGGTAATGTGTCAAGTCTTAGTGTGATGGTTTATGTTTTAAAACTTCATAAAGTTTAATGTATTACTTCAATTTATTAATTTATGTAAATATTGTATCACTGTTCAGGCTATCATAATCCAGAGGCCATGTAGTATCATTTGAGGAGTTAGGGCACTTTAAATCGTAAACCCATCAAACTCATCAAAAAAAAATACCCAAATGGAACCACTCACATGAAATTCCCTAGTAACCCTGTTTACGATAGCTTTAGTTTCTTCAAAAAGCTATTGATGATTAAATTACGTTAATTAATATAACGTAATTGTTTTATAATGCGTCGATCGTTGATTAATAACGATAAATGTGTCGGGTTTTAATAAAATCGAGTCTTATAATATTAATATATATTTTTATAATTTATATAAAAATATTATATTTTATATTTTTAAGATACAAGAAATGACATATTATACCCTGGTTTATAAAACTTTTACAAGTTTAGTCTTTATTTATAAGTATATATAATTTAAACATTAACTTTGAAACTTGGCAAGATAGGTCCTTATAGTTATAAACTTTAGGAATATGGCAGGATTAACCCTTGTACTTGTTAATTTCCAAATAGTTACGATATATACCCCTTGCATGGATTATAATTACAAAACATTTATGTCCAAATGCATGATCGCTTTGTTTAACATTATAATAGACATTTATAAGTTATAATTAAACTAAAATATGAAGTTTTAACGAACACAAGTTTAAAAAACGGATTCGTAGGCTATTAAGCAAAACGGGTCCATATTAGGGTTTCAAAACGTAAACGCGACGGGTTTTATGTTCACACTTTCCTTCTTAATCAATAAAAGTTTTATTAACATTTGTTACGATTGCTAGGATAGATATAACAAATATTTAACGCATTATAACATTTAGTTTTAAGGCAAAACGCGAAAATTGGGTTTCGGGTGTACGTTTTGATCAAAATGGAAAATGAGATGATATTGAGTTATGAAACTGTAACAGAGTATATTTTAGGATTCATATGTAATTATTAAGGGTGTATTAGCAGAAGTAGAACATTCAAAACCTTGGTTTGAGCTTCAATGATCAAAAATGGTGGAAACGGGTCGTTTCGGGTAGTATTTCCACTCGTACGCCTTGTATCTTTACTCCGGGGCTTCAATTCTTCAGAGCTTCGCTTCTTGAACTTATTTAATGATCCTAGGATCATAAGGGAGCAAAGTATTGCTGCCTATAAGGGTTATAGAGAGATGAAGGTGGGTGCGAGTTTTAATGAAGAATATGAGGTCCTATTTATACTTGTAAATGATCAAGGTAATAAGGATGTAAGTAATCTTATGATATGATGTGGCACATGTGTACATAGCTTTGATACTGTTGTGGGTGCTCTATTGGAGTGAGTTTTGAGGTCTAGAAAGCTAGAGAGGTGATGTGGAGGGTGTTTGTGGTGGTTTTTGAATTCGGCAAGACTTAAGAACCAAGGGTGATCATGTGGCTTTGTTTTTTGCCAAGGAATGGTATAAGCTGGTGTGTAAGCTGCTATAGAGTATCTAGAAGGTGTTCATGTAAATATCTTGCACATGGGTGAGTTTAAAATGAGTCAAAAGGCGTAAGTACCATTGCGGGTCAGATTGGGTTCTTAGGGTTCGACTTAAGTTTTGTGGCTTTTATCTTCGTGAGCAATGGATCAATGGAATGATTATAATATGTTCTTAGGTTGTAATAAGAAGAATTAATGAAATTTAGCAAGTGGTTGGGTTTTTTTTTTAAAAACGGGGATTAGAATTGAAGAAATGAGGTCACGAGTTTGATTAGGGCACGTTTAGGGTTTTCTTGACTTTCTTGGTTTATATTTTTGCATAATCTGGATTAGGAATGATGGAATACAGATCCTAGGGCTTATATAAAGTATTATCAATGAATTTTGTTCATTGGTTTAAGTTAAAATAGATTGAAATAGAAAGAATAAGCCGTAGCTTGGAATTAGGGTTCATATAAGGCTTTTAGGGTTTTCTAGCTTTGTAATTCTCGTAAATTGTTGAATAAAGGATGGTTAATAATAGATAAAGGTTTGTAAACTCATTTTATGGGTTTACAGTGACTCTTGGTTGCTTACTTGAGAATGTGATGGTCTGAAAATGAGTAAACGGGTCAAAATCACAATTAGGGTATAATTAGGGTTTTCTGGGTTCGTTTCTTGTATAGTTGAAGTAGAATGATGAAATAATAATGGATTATGATTGAAAATGTAGTAATTTATGTTATTATAACTTATTTAAGTATTGGTTTAG
>BQNB010130783.1:0-18884 GCA_026074375.1 Tanacetum coccineum
AAAAATATAATTTGGGAAAGATATATTTGATTGATTGTGAATGTAGCGCGCACTCCAAGGAAATTAACCCTATACGCCGTATTGACCTCATTCAATACGGCGTATCCACCAATTTTCAAAGACTATAAATAAAAGACTAAAAAATGAGTTTTTAGTGTGCAAAAATCATATTCTCTATACCATAGACATAAAAGTCGATTTTCTGAGGTGAAGAAGAGCAGCCAAGGTCAAGCATCGATCACAATTCCATAGAAGACACCGTGTAGTTCCTATACTCTTGTAATCATTTAATTTTTGATATCGTTCGGTAAAATGTTTAGTTTACCTTGGTTAATTGATCACGCTTGTATAATTAAAATGGTTGTGGGCTAATATCCTCGGGTATTAGCCATCTTAATGAAGAATTAATGTTTTGTTTGTTTTAATCCGATTGCTTAATTTATCGTTGATTGTTTAATTATGTTTATCACCTAATACTTGTCTACATGTTTGAATATTCAACCTATCATTCAACTAGGTCTAGTGATACTGACCAAATGATCTAGATAATGGGATAGCTCTCCATATCTTGTTTTATATTATTAGACTAATAGGATCACAGATAATGTTCTATCTTCGCCTTTAAATTATGAGCTTAGTTGGACCGACAGGTGACCCGTATGTTTCAACAAGTACGTTCTTAATTAATTGGTAAAGACTCGAACAATGAACTACCAGTATATAAAATACTGTTAAACAGTAAGTAGGTAAAGTCCCGATGGGCTAGTACTTAACCAGATCACCATTTCTTTAATCCCTAGATAATTAATAATTCAACTAAAAGGATGCTTTAGGCAGAAAAGTTAATTGTGAACAAGATTCAACGTATCTGGGTCTTAGGATGATGTCCCGCCTAAGTCTCAAGAATGATATGTCGCTTCGAGATAAGTAATCACTGCACTAAACAAGCAAACCAGCATTTAATCGGATTTAATATGGCTAATATAGTTTTCTATCATTTGGCTTGTACCACTCTTTTATCTTCTGATTATCTTCTTGCATGCTTTATTGTTTTTGATTGATTATAGTCACCATTTAAAACCTTGCCCAGTCTCTCAGGCTGAAAAACCCCCCATATCATTAAAACTAGTAGCATAGGGTTAAACAAGTAATTAGAATTAATTAATTAATTAGATAATTAAAATATAAATCTAATATAAGGTTAACGACTTGCTCATTAGTGTTCAACATCCTACTTACCACGAAACTAGCACCCGATCTGGTATACTGCCTGTTAAAGTTTGGTTTTTGGATAAGTCGGAACTAATATACATTTAAAACTTGATAATAAATAAATTGACCCTACACGACAGCACATCAATTTTTTGGCACCGTTGCCGAGAGTAAAAGTTTAACCCTTTAATTTATTAGAATTTCTAACCCTTAGCTTAGAATAATTAAATAAGCATAATTAATTCTTCTTGTATAAAATTTTTTTTGTTTTGTGTTTAATTGTGGTGTTTTAAATTCTAGCATTATTTTAATTAAATTCAAAGTACTCTGTTCTGCAAGAACCACTTAATACGCCGAACCACCAGTTGGATACGAACATAAACAAACCTGTCTCCTCA
This sequence comes from Tanacetum coccineum, assembly GCA_026074375.1. NCBI lineage: Eukaryota > Viridiplantae > Streptophyta > Magnoliopsida > Asterales > Asteraceae > Tanacetum > Tanacetum coccineum. The sequence goes on from BQNB010130783.1 coordinate 1,611, forward strand.
GACAGCGTATTGATTGTTGCAGTCTAAACAACGTATCTGTTCTTTCAAACAATACGGTGTATTCTGAAAACTCAATACGATGTACTGACCTTCAACAGATCTATACAGCGTATTTAAATCAATTAAATACAACGTATTGATCACCTAATACAGTAGCAATAACGATTTTTTGTATTCTGGTTTCCTATCTTGCTTTATGTGTTATCTTCCCTGAGGGCACATCCTACTGGTCATTTTGTCCTTATTTTTAGGAAACTGTTAGATGAAGAAGGGAATCAGGATGACGGAACCAAATGAATATATTTTCGTTACCTGAAAGAACTTCCTCTCTAATGATAACAAAGGAAGAATGGTCGTGAAGAGTTTTGTTGAGATACAAGGAACATTCTTAGTGAAAATACGTAATAATACTTTTAATGGAATAATTGGAGAAAACGTGTTTAAACACATTGATAATTTTCTCGAAGTAGTCGGGCCACTCTAAGTAAAAGGTCTAACTCAGGATCGATTTAGGCTTAGCGTCTTCCCTATCTCACTCGCAGGAGCCACAAGTGAATGGTTTAAAAAGGATGTATTGGCTCAGTTACTACTTGGGAAGATTTGGTAGAAAAGTTCGTTCAAAAATTCTACCAACTTTATGATAACAATGAAGAGATGGAAGCTGAAGAAGGTGATGACCCCGACGATATTGCTGAAATCTTCAAGATCGAAGGCAATTTATTTGACTACGAGACACCTTTGTGTAAAGCATTCAATGATTTTAACTATCTCCTTAAAACCGACACAAATCTATTTACTTTCGATATCCAAGGAATCAAGACTTACGAGGGGTATGAGTTGAATAATAATATGACAGGGGATCTCGAGGAACCATGGTCAGATAACGGGATACCATGTCAACTATGTGATCACATATGCGAACTATATCGTTTCAAAAGTGGGAAGTCTAAATGGCCCACGTGTAGTTTAGATATCGAGGGGTTTTGTAACGAAGGAGAACTGTCGGGGATGGTTCGAGTCGGATGCATGACTTATTTCCAAGATCACAAATGGTATGATGAATTGCTTGATGGAAAGTTAAAAGTATAGGCCTTAATGCACAAAGCCAAAGTTGAAGGATCATGGGGGGACGCAACTCCCGGAGTAATGAAATTTTGCGCATGGTTGAAAAGTAGTTTTGAGAACTTCCACGAACTAGATCATGATGTATTAGTGAAACTGGAAGAATGTTGGTGGAAAGTAAATGCTCATGAAGTTGCCCCATTTACTCGTTGGGAAAATTACGGCCATAGACCATATGCGAACGCTAAAACTGAAAAAGCTTATGACCCTTATCTTGACATTAACCATATATTTGGTAGGAATTATGAAGCAGACAACGCCAGTAATAATCAAGATAATCAGGAACATAAGAAGGAACATCATGATCCATCAACCTGCCGTGTTAAAAGATTCGAGATGATAAAATACTCATTCAATGTTGATGATGAGTGTGCTGCCTTTAAAGAACACGAGTGCTCCGACCATTCAAAAACCAACATTGATGCATGTCAAGATTATCGAGAACTTTTTCGCATTATGGATGAAGGATGGCTCGTGACGAAGGCATGTGATGAATGACGAATGAAAAGAAGAAAAAGTCTAACTTAAAGACTGGCTGAAAGAAAAGTGCTTACCGGGAGACAACCCGGCTGTTTTTAATTGTTTGATTAAGTCTGTCTTCCCAGACACTCCGTACGGCATATCGAACCTCTATGGATACGTCGTATCGACCTGTCTGGACGTACAGTCATTTATTTCTGCATTTAAAATTCCTGCAAAACTTTCAAACATTTGTTTTTACAGTAGCAACACGTGTATGCTTTGGGTTTGGGATACGCTTATTGACTACATGTACAGTATGTGTGTTTATTTCCTGCATTGTAACCATTGAAAAACCGAGATAGGAATTGCACTCTTATCTTCTAAACTTTTATGCAGGACCTGCTATTAAAGATCTACGAGTTGAGTATACTATCAAAAAAGACGTGTGTAGAAATCGTACTGGGCATTATGAATGCCTCGACAACATACTTATTTTTGCTCAAGAACACAAATTGAAAATCAATCCGAGCAACTTCAGGGGATTTCCATTTCTAAAACATAATCAACATGTTCTTTAAATAGTAGTATCTATACAAAGAGGACGAAGATATCATTAAACGTTTGGGATGGAGAATTAGAAGGCCTACTTGTCCTTTCTTTTACAAATAACATGCTATATGCTTAAATTATGCCAAAATTAAATTTTTTTTAGCATAACATTTGTAAAAATTACTAGTTACATGACCTCGCGCACTATAACCCTTAATGATAAATTGTGAGAATTCAGCCTATTCCGTTTCCTAACGTTTACTAAAAATTCCACAAAGATTATGAGTGTGCCGGTTATGTAGTGGACTTTGGAACTTAGCTTGGTATATCACTCGAGACCACAATGATGAGTACTATGGACTTAGATGGAGTAACATGTTTAACTAGTAAATTTCTAGGAAAACACCAAAAAACCTATATGTTGTGTAATTAACTAACTACGCTAGTTAGTTAAACCCCGTGTAACCCCTTGCTTACTCTTACTATAAATAGTAAGATTCCCCTAGAAACTCGTTGAGCATTCCTCTCTTTTCACACCAAAATGACTATATCATATACACCTTTTACTCTAAGCCTACCCTATAGAATAAGCCTATTAACCAAGTTCTAGTTGCTTTTGCGTAAAGTTTTGTATTTCCTGTTGAAGGTGAATTTTTTTTATCTCCGGATAGGATGGAAATTGCACAATGCAAATGGGACAAAATTTAGCTCATGTGGATTAATTGATTACTTTCGCGATAATGAATTATTACCGAAGATGAAGAGTTGAAAAAAAAATTATCTGGGATGAATATATGAAGGTGACAGACGGTGGAATTACACGATATTATTATAAAAAAAAGGTAAAAATAGAATTACCCACTTTACCCCAAATAACGTTACATTTATACCATCATTTATCCTAAATAAAATACCTACTTTTATAATAAATTATGCAAGAATTGTACTCAAATTTGCTTAAAGTTGTTAATTCCATAATTACAGAGTGTTTTTGTTGAAGACAAGCTAAAAGGCGCACTTTTTGGAGCTTAAAAAATGATATTTGAAGATTACTTATTTCTGACTACATACGCCATATCCAGCAAACAAGATGGGCATATCTGCGCCTGGTGTTGGATCGTTTTCTGAATAGATCTTAACCTTTAGCTTGTAAAGGGTTTGTTCCTTTAGATAATTCTAAAGCAACAATAATGAAACACTGATTTGAACACTATTGATTATGCGGAAACTAATCAATAATGCTAAGAAGAACAGTATTAAGAATCACAAAAGAACTTTATATTATAACTTGAATCTGCCTAGGTTACAGATTACAAAAACTATGATTGCTAATCGATCTCTATTGATCTGTGTAGAACTATATCTACTAACTATTCCCAGGGTTCCTTTTATAGACTAAGGAAACCCTAATGGGCTTTACAAAACGCGTTAAGAGATAATGCATATCTATTCCTAATTTATCTCATGCATATCTCATAAGCAGTACTAATACAATATACTAGCAGTACTAATACTAACTAACAATACTAACTATTACTGGCAGTACTAACATTGTACTGGCAGTACTAACTACAAAGCTAGCAGTACTAAAGACTTAGACTTATTTCTTCAATCTTCATTAACAGCATTAAGTCTTCACTAGCAGTATTAATCTTGAGCCAGCAGTATTAACTTGTAGAAGCTTTAGAATCCTAACAATCCTCCCCTAAACTTGTGATTTACTCTCAAATCTCAAGTTTCTTCTGGATTAGATCTTCAATTCTTCTTTTGCTGAGGATTCTTTCAAACACACTTTTATTGTTCTTCAATCTGAGTCTTGATAAACTTTAGCAACTCAAATGCCATAGAACTTTCTGCTTCAGCTTCTAATTTCCAGTTAAGCATCTTCTGAAGTGTTTCTTTGGTGAGTGGATACTTTTTCTCTACAAACATATGAATAGTCATCAAAGTACCATCAACCATCAGTGTGTGCACTCCACAAGTTTCATAAAGCTTCTAACTGATTATTTTCTACTGGTTTTGATTCTTTCATATGTCATCATCTTGCTCAGGATCTACTAGTATCTTCAGATCACCCCACAACATCAAATTGTATCCTTCTGGAGTGTTATCTTGAAATCTTTCCATTACCAACCTGTGTAAAACCTCTAAGTCATGTCTATTAAAACTTTTTAGCATACTCTCAAAGGTTTTATGATAACTAGTATTTCCATCTGCTCTTATGATCTTGTAAACATGCATATTTCCTAAACTTTGAGATTCCTAATCAACTATAGGAAACTTAGTATGCAAGACTTCTGGATCCATAATTGCTTCTTCATCTGGAACTACTATCAACCACATTCTTAATTCATCTTTTTCTTCCTCATAATCAGTTGTTTCTTTCTCTTTCTTTTGTCTCTTTGAGCTGTCTTGACCTTGTTTGTCACTTGCTCTTCTTCTTGCAAGTGTTTTTCTTCTAATTCCAACAGCTTTCTTTTCAATCAACACTGGCTCAGGATTCACATCTTCTTCTTCAACCTTCTCTTCTTCTACTATTTTTGAAGTTTCTCTTTCACTTGGTTTAGAAGAATCTTTTTCAACTTTAGACCCTATAGGAATAAAAGTATTAACTTGATCCCATACCCTTTCAAAAATTGGTCTGATGTCATTATAGCTCATTCTCTTGAAGTAGATCTCCCTGTAACTTCCTTGTTTCTTCAAGTATGTTATCATATTCCTTCTTGCTTGAGCTATTGACACAGGTTTATTCTTCAAAGCATGATATCTTAGTACACTTGGATCATTCCAGTCAATTCCCTGAGATTGAGTAGGTTGAGTTAGAACCTCTTGTCTTTGATCAAGTTGTCTTTGCAATTCCTTAGCTGCTTCCAGATTTAGTCTTTCTTCTTCTTCTTCTTGTAAAGCTCTTGCTTCCTGTTCTGCATTAAATTTGATTCTTTCTTCCTCTTCCATCTTCTTAGCTAACTCCTCATCAATACTCAAATGCACTTGAGTTCTCTTCTTAACCTTCTTTAGAGTAGCAGGTTCTTCCATTTTGGCCTTTCCTTTATTCTTGGCACTCCTTCTTATATACACATGGGGTACAGTAACCTTTGGAGGACTAGCAGTACGAACTTGTATGTTACCAGTACTAATCTCCATCTCACATTTCTCACCACTTCCATGTTCTTTAATAATTTCAATGGGAGTCTCTTCTTGTACAAGTACTTCAGTTTCATCACTGGGCTTCTCATGAACTTCCTCTTCCTGTGGAATCCAAGAAATACCTTCATCTTGTACTAGAGAAATTGTTGGATCTTTATCAATTTGAGAAATCTTCCTCCCCTATTTAGAAGAATCCTCTGCAATCTCTTCATCATCAGAAAGAACAATCTTTGTCTTTCTCCTTGCCTGGCCAGACTTCAACTTATACTCCATTTTCTTTACTCTAAGTACTAACTTGGTGAGAGCATTACTATAAGTCTTTTTGGTTTGCTGCAAGTCCCTCTCTAATCCATCAATCATGTCATTCAATTTGTTAACCAAAACTGTCAAATCGTGTTGTTGCATGCTACCCTCAGTACTTCCATGTGAGTGAACAACATGAAGAGGTGAATCATAGGGCATAGAAGCAGTCTCCTCTGCCTCATGGGTGGCTTGAATTGGTTCTGGTGAAGGTGATGATTGAGTGGGTTGTTAAGATAGTGATGGTGAAGATGTGATCCTTGATGGTGATTGCAGTTGCTCTTCATCATGTGCTTGTACCAACATACTTTCAGACAATGGTGTCACTACCCCTGAATACCCCTTAGAGGCTCTCCTTATATTACTAAACAATTTACTTGTAAGAGTAGGAGTGGGATAAGTTCTAGTATGAGATAAGAGTAACCTTTATTGTTTGTTAAGAAGGAGTTGAATAAACCTGGGATACAATAAGAATTTATGTGGGCTATCCAAATTCTTAACCATAGCTTTAAAGATAAATTTAGAAAAGTTAAACCTCCTGCTTGTAGCTAGACAGATGAGTGTTGTAGCAATGTTTCTACTGAATTGATCCTATGCAGTCCCATTTGAGCTAAGTGCTCAAATATTTCTTCACTAGAGAGTGAAGAAATGCCTTCTACATCATCTAACTTCAAATGTATTCTCAAAGAATCTTCAGTTATGAGCTTTTCATGTCCATCAATAGTTGCAGAAATAGCTTAAAGTCCTTCCTCAGTAGTGCTCAAAACAGCAGTTTCCTAAAATTGTTCAATAAGGGACACAAAAATGATGGGATTTTCAGTAAGAGCATAGTAGATATGACTTGAAGTAAGAAAATCTATGATTTCATCAAAACCCTCACTACAATTCTGGTAGAGTGAATTGAATTATGAGTGAGGTTTAAAAGAGTATGTGCTCACCGACTATAAAAGAGTTGTACGTATCCTGAAGAAATCGTTTAAGCTATAGATAAATCAAGAAGTCTCCAATTAGTCAAACCCTATAAGCTGTAGATGTGGCGAAAATATCTCAACGGTCTTTGATTGAGGAAAATCTGTTAGGACTCAAACAATACTAATGGTCACTTAGTAGTACTAAGTTTGGTCTAGCAATACTAATTTTAAGTCTAACAGTACTAACTTCATCCAGCAGTGTAATACGTGCCTGGCAGGATTCACTTAACACTGACAGTACTAATGTGTGGTACCAAAGCAGTATTACTCCAAACTTGTCCATCAAAGATATTCTGCACCAATGTAGACTATCACTTTACTGTCATTTTCTTTTTTTAATCTCACATAATTATCTTCAAATCTTTTTCTCACCAAACACTCATTTCTGTTTATCACACATAACTCTCTTTCTGTTTTTGAACTCACCAAATATCTCTATTCTTTTACTCACAGAACAGACAAAGTAGGTTACAGTTTGCCATCCCATTCAATAAGTTCAAACTGTCTCCCACTTCCAAGTGTGTAACCTCTTGAGAGAGGTGGGTCATTAGACTGTTTTATAGTTTTTGGCAAACCACCAGCCATAAACGGATTTGGGAAGTCTTTACCAAGGCCGTTTGCTTTGGACTAGCCAATTCTTCATTGCAATAACACGGTGCATTAATAACCATATAGTTTTTGGTAAACTATCAACCATCAACAGATTTGAGAAGTCTTTACCAAGGTCGTTTGCTTTAGACTAGTCAGTTCTTGATGTCTATTAGACATGGTGAACTGATGACCATTTGTTGTGTGGTTAACAACCAACATTGAAGGAACACGCTACCATCATATTCCTCCCTTCAGAGAAAGCTTCTAGCAGTCACACCAATCGATATGTACACAGCAGTACTAACTGAACCTAGCAGTATAAATTTTTGTACTAGTAGTACAAAGTTATAACTCACAGTATCAACTAAGCTCAGTAATATTAACCAAGTATTCAACATATTTACCCTCTAGTGTACATATAACCTCCCTTAATATATGATACAAGATTTAACATCCCAATCGTAACCACCAAAAAGTTAAATCTTGTGGCATCATTCCCTTTGGTGAGAAGGTCTGCAACATTTGAGTCTGGTGTAAATCTCTTGATTAAATTCTATCAGTCTTTTCTAATAGCATCTCTGATAAATGAATCGGATCTGATTTGCTTGGTCCTAGATTGGAGCAACAGGATTCTTAATAATACTTATAGTGCTCTCTTTATCAATATGGATATTTGATTTCCCATAATTCGTCGTTCATGAAATTAAACAATTAACCAATCATCTGATTTTGTATCCATAGTACTTGCCCACAACAGTTAGCAGCTGCAACATATTCTGCCTCAGTAGTAGAATTTGCCACAATAGTCTGCTTCTTGCATTGCCAAGATATCAATCTTCTACTAAGAAATTGACAGCCACCTGTTGTTGATTTTCTGTTAAGGCTGGCTCCTCCATAGTCACTGTCTGAGAAAGCTTCTAGTTCAAAAGGTGAATCCCTAGGATGCCATAAACCTAATACGTGTAATTCCCAATACGGCGTATCTTTCTATCTACATACGCCATATCGAACTGGATAAACATTCAAAGATCCTATAATAAATATAATTTAGGAAAGATATACTTGATTGATTGTGAACGTAGCCCACACTTTAAGGAAATTACCCCTATACGTCGTATTGACCTCATTCAATACGACGTATCCACCCATTTTCAGAGACTATAATTAGAAGACTCAAAAATGAGTTTTCAGTATGCAAAAATCATATTCTCTATACCATATACATAAAAGTCGATTTTCTGAAATGAAGAAGAGCAACCAAGGTCAAGCATCGATCACAATTCCATAGAAGACACATGTAATTCCTATACTCTTGTAATCATTTAATTTTTGGTATCGTTCGGTAAAATATTTAGTTTACCTTGGTTAATTGATCACGCTTGTATAATTACAATGGTTGTGGACTAATACCCTCGGGTATTAGCCATCTTAATGAAGAATTAATGATTGCTTTGTTTTAATCTGATTGCTTAATTTATCGTTGATTGTTTAATTATGTTTATCACCTAATACTTGTCTATGTATTTGAATATGCGATCTATCATTTAACTGGGTCTAATGATACTGACCAAGTGATCTAGATACTGGGATAGCTCTCCATATCATGTTTTATATTACTGGACCAATATGATCACAAATAATGTTCTATCTTTGCCTTTAAATTATGAGCTTAGTTGGACCGGCAGGTGACCCGTATGTTTCAACATGTACGTTCTTAATTAATTAGTAAGACTCGAACAGTGAACTACCAGTATATAAAATATCGTCAAACAGTAAGTGGGTAAAGTCCCGATGGGCTAGGGTTTAAAAAGATCACCATTGCTTTAATCCCTAGATAGATTATAATTAAACTAAAATGATGTTTTATGCGGATACGTTAATTGTGACAGGATTCAACGTGTCTAGATCTTAGGATGATGTCTCGCCTAAGTCTTAAGAATGATATACCACTTCGAGATAAGTAATCATTGCACTAAACAAGCAAACCAACATTTAATTGGATTTAATATGTCTAATATAGTTTTCTAGCATTTGGCTTGTATCGTTCTTTTATCTTCTAATTGTCTTCTTGCATGCTTATTGTGTTTTGAATTGATTATTGTCACCATAAAACCTATGCCAGTCTCTCAGGCTGAAAACCCCCCATTATCATTAGAACTAGGTTTAATATAGGTTTAACAAGTAATTAGAATTAACTAGATTAATTAGATTAATTAAAATACTAATGGAATATAAGGTTAACGACCTCGCTCTTAGTGTTCGACACCTTACTAACCACGAAACTCTACCCGATCGGGTACACTGCCCATTAAAGTGTTGTTTCAGGATAAGTCGGCTAAATATAAATTTAAAACTTGGTAATCAATAAATTGACCCTACACGACAGCACATCAGTACCTGGCAGCTGGCATTTTGGTGATGGAAGAGCAGTATGTTCTTTCGGCTTTACCTCCTTTTAGGTATTCTAGATCATTATTGAAGAAGATTTCAACAGGGATTGTAAGTCTACCATCTTTCTTTATCAGAGGTAAAGGCTTGCCTATATCAGGACAATCATATCCTTTAGGATTTTTCTAGTCGAGTTGATCAGTCAAAGCTCCAAAGCATTCCTCAAAATTGTATTCCAGTTTACCATAGCTTTTGCAGGTACCTTTGAGGAGGTTGAAAACATGACCCACCAACACATCTCTAGTTAACGTAGTCAACCCAAGGCGATTCATATCGAATGCCGAGAAATCAATGGGAGTGCTCATTAACTCATCAAACGTGAGTGAAGGTACTTCAGTATTGACCTTCTCTTTAAACCATGGCTATTCTTGAGCATCATCAATTGTTTTGACAGTGTTCTAGTCTAGATCCTGTGCTTTAGGACTTGGAGACTTCTTGTACCAATCGTGATTTTATCTCTTCGGATTAGCAACAATAGCAGGGGAAGGTTGTTCAGTATTAGCATCAGGAGAAGGTTGTTCAGAATCATCCGCCTTCTTGTCAAAGGTTTGATCAACATCATCTGATCCCATCTCAGAGACTGTTTCTTCAATAATATCATTTGCAGACCTAGATTTTCTAGATTTGGATGGTATTGATAGAGTTTTACCCTTGGTAGATTCTTTTAAAGTTGAATATTTCTTTGAAGATTTAGTTTCTTTTCCAGTTCTCCTTTTCTTCATCTCTTTACCCCAATTTGATCCAGCAGAAGGGTCTTCATCTTGATCATCATCACCATGGTCTCGTTTCTTTAGAATTGTATCAGGTTTTGTGCTCTATGTTGATCTGCTCTCATCAAGTTTAATTAACAAAGTTAATGCATTAAAGAGGTCTTCATGTGTTTTATGACTACAAGACGAGTCACTTTTAAGCATTTTATCATAAAGTATATGCTTCAATTCCAGTTCAGAAAGTGACTTAGCAACTTCAATGACTGATTGATGAGAGGATGAAGATTGGGCAAGAGAGATTGGAGACTTTGCAATTGCTTCTTGAAGTATTTGTTTGGCAAAGTCAGATACTGCCTTTAGTAGAAACCGTGGTAGAAAGTTCTTGACTTTGTTCATGACATGAGCTTTTACTGACTCTTTAACGACGTATTCCTTCACATCATGAGCTTTTACTGACTCTTCAATTATAGGTGTGGCAAAGTCAGATACTGCCTTTGGGAGAAACTGAAGCAGAAAGTTCTTGACTTCTGTCACCACATGAGCTTTTACTGACTCTTAAATGACTTCCTTGTAATTCAGCTCAGATAGTTCCTTCTTGAATTTGGCATTGTTAGCCAGAAGCTCTTTGCGAAATGCATCTGGAAGACTTGATCCAAGATATTTTTCGACTATAGACAGAACTTGTAACTGGATAGAATCATAGATAACTAAATTGAAGTCAATTTCTTTGAGTTGCTTGACAAATTGTTCCATTTTTGAAATCTCTAAACAACAAAAATAATGGCTTCAGTGTTAGGAACTTAAGTAGCTAGAGTTACAATAGTTGTTGCTGCTGGTGGTGGTAGTGGTGCTTGTGTTGCTTCTAGGATCACAGTCACTGTGACGGCATGAAGTGGTTCTGGCACTACTGTGGGAACATCTTTTTGGATGGAAACATTCATCATGGAAGTGATGTCGATTTATGTAGGTTTAGTAATGGTGCCAAGAAGGGAGGCATTGGGGGAGTTAAGGAGAAATTGATTTGCAAAGCCAGATGACAATGATTGACTAAAAGTTGGTTGAAGGAATTCAAACTTATCTTTGTTGCCATTATTTGGTTGTGCTTCTGTTGCTTATTCATCACCTTTAGGCTTCTTATCAGACATGTCCTTTTCCACTTCTTGTTCGATATTCATATCTACATCACCTTTTCCTTGATGTTCATCATCAGATTCAGTACTTTCAGCGTCAGTTTCTTTAATGTCTGTACTTCTATCAACTTTTGCTTCATCATCATCAGTTTTTACTCTCTCACCATCATCTTTAGATTAATTAATATCATCATTATCAGAGAGGTCTGATTTCATCTCGGGGAACAACACGAAATACCTCTTCTTTTGTGGATCCCCATTTGTCAGAATCATCATTCACAAAGGTTTTTGGTCTCATCGAGAACCTCTAACTGAATGCTAGCTTCTTCATCTGAGATGGTAGATTTTCCTGTTAGCTCATTTGGAACCCCTGGTTTACTACCAGTTCCTTCATTTGAGCCACCAGCATAGGGTTTCAATCTGCTTTTATGTCTGCTAGCCTTTTGAGCTTCCAGAGTATCAATTTCAAATTGAGCAACATGAGAGAGTATCTCAATGTCTTTAAGCTTTCTAGATGAGTCATATGTTTTCTTAATAGGGGCACTTGGAGGTTCTTGAATGACAACATCTTTAAGAACCTTCTTCTTACTACTCAGAGGCCTACATTCCAGCTCTTTTTTAGATATATTAGTTTCATCGCTAAGCATTAACTTCCTCATAGTTAGTTTCTTCTTGGAGGAAGCAATAACCTTTTTTGGAGCATCAAGTTCATTAGTTGCATGAGTCACCTTTGATGGTTTCTGTTTTGACTTAGTAGGCTCTTCAGGTAAATCTTCCTTTACTGCTTTACCTCTACTCTTCTTTGGAGGGACTAAGCCAGTGGAATATTTAAAGAACATCTTGTATGCTTTAGAATTCTTGATGTCATCAGTTATCAAAGCATTTGGAATAGGTTTTCCATATACTTGATATTTGTTCCCATTAATGACGAACTTTAGTCTATCCAACAGACCATCATCTGCAACAGTATGATAAGGAGATCCTTCTCTCTTGGAGATTGACTTGTGTTAAGACATGAAGTAATGAATAATGACTTTAGTGAACCCTGGATAGAGCATGATCTCACGTCTTTTGACCTTTTTCTGTCGGTATTCAATTTGGTATTGAAGATCTTCCCAAATTAAAGCAACATAGTCCACATTTGCATTATTGTACATGCCCCACAGAATTTCAGTTCAAGACGGATGAAGTTTGTCATTGCTCAATGTCTTACCTGACAAGCATTTGTTGATGATTGCCCCAAAGGTTCTCCAAGGTTGATGCATGTGATCAACATGTATCTTTGAAATGCTTGAAAGTTTACCCATATAGCCAAGTTTTAGAAGAAATTCCTTGTTAGGTTCATGAAAAAGACTCGGCCACCCCGTGTATTGTCTAGAATAACATAGCTCGTAGTCCTAATGTAAGCGTATGACTTATGGTATTGGGTCGGGTCTTTACCCACATGTAAGCCCATACCATAGCCCATTTTCTAGGGCATGCAACTCACTATATAAGCCTCTTTCTAGCCATGGAAAGAGGTTGGTAGTTCATTTTATCAAAAACACACATAAGGTTTTTCTCTCACTAGAAATTCTCTCCTTTCTCTCTCTAATCGGCCCAACCCCTAATCTTGCCTTTGTGTTATGATATCCAATAACCTACAATTGGTATCAGAGCCCATGTGATGATTAGCTAGATTGTGTGTGCATTTTCTTGGTTAGTTTAGATCAAAAGTTTAGTTTTTGAAGGTTTATAGTCTTGTTCTTAGTTTTATTTGATCTTGATGCTTGTGATGTTAAAGTTTATGTTTTATAGTTGCTATAGCCTTCTAGTACTAAGTTGTACAAAAGAAACCAAGCAAAAACGTTCAAAAGGGTGATTTTTAGGCGTTTTTAGGTGAAAATACAAGTTTTTCAAGATAGCGAGTTAGGGTTCTGTTTGAAGATCTTCTCAGCGAGTTAAGGTACTATTCTGGCGAGTTGTCAGAATAGTATACTGTGTGTCAGATAGTACTATGTCAGCGACTTGTCTTCTTGTGCAGGTAGCGACTTGGGTCAGGGAGTTAACTTTTCTAGCAGGTAGCGAGTTGGCTTTAGCGAGTTACAGGTTATTGGAAGACAACTTTCTAGCGACTTATGAACATGAACTTTGCCCATTTGGTTTCTTGCTAGCGAGTTGTCACATCTTCTTCATAGCGAGTTACGTCTAGCGAGTTACATGTTATTTGAAGATAATTTCTTAGCGACTTGTGAACAGGAACTCTACCCATTTGGTTTCTTGCTAGCAAGTTCTCACAGCTTCTTCATATCATGTTACTACTAGCGAGTTACAGGTTATTTGAAGACAATTTTCTAGCAACTTGTGAACAGGAACTCTGTCCATTTTGTTTCTTGATAGCGAGTTGTCAAGTTTCTTCCAGTGAGTTACAGGGTAGCCAGTTGTAAGCTTTTGGATATTTTGGACTCTTAGACTAAACTTTCAACTTGACAAATTTCAACCTGTAATCCTAACATACTTGAACAACATTTCACCAATTCAAACATTTAATCACCACTTTTAACATACACTAATCATTGTTCCGATCCAAAGTTTATAAAATACAAGTAATCAACCATGTCTAGTAATTCCGATGATATTCAAGCGGTCGGTTCCGATATCCGCCCTCTTATGCTCGATAGGACTGATTACGACTCATGGTTATAACGAATCCGGCTGTATTATAGGGGAAAGGAAAATAGAATTTACATTCTTCAATCAATTGATCATGGTCCATTTGAGCTTGGAACTACTAGGGACACACTTGGAACCACACCTGAAGGGGGTGTTCTTCTTGGACCAAAAAAGCCTCACACGTATGATGATGTTAATGACAATGATAAGAAACGATTCGATGCTCATGTCCATGCAACCAACATTGTGCTTCAAGGATTACCCAAAGACATCTAGAAGCTCATCAATCACAACATTGAAGCAAAAGATATTTGGGACAATGTCAAAATGCTTCTTGTAGGATCTGAGCACACCAAAGAAGACAGAGAATCTTAGTTGTATGATGAATTTGAATGTTTTAAGATGCTTCCTCGTGAAAACATCAATGAATACTATGTTCGGTTCCACAAGCTCGTCAATGACATAAGGAATATCAGGATGACAATGCCTAACATTCAGCTAAACTCTAAGTTTTTGAACAACATGTCACCTGAATAGGATAGGTTTGTGACAGCAATTAAACCTAACAAAGGGCTGAAAGAGACAAACCATGAACAACTATATGCATACTTGAAACAACATGAGAAGCATGCCGCCCAAGATCGACTGATTATTGACAGAATCACTCCAACGACTAATGATCAACTTGCATTTGTCTTAAGTGTTCAACCCTACACCCAATCATCACAGGTTCTGTCTCTTCAATATCTACCATCCTTAGCACCTCTTCAGTCACCACATGTCCAATCACTTCATTATCCACAATTTGCTGAAACATCACAACTTGACTCTGGATACACCCAAACTGATGAAATACTTGACACTCTTACCAAACAAGTTGCACTCTTTGCCCAATCATTCAGAGCAACTCTCCCTCACAAAAATAACCAACTTCAAACCTCGTCTAACACCTGAAATCAAGCAACAGTTTAGGATGGTCGGGTCGTGGTTCAGAACGTTCAAGGGCGATAGAATCAGAATCAAAGGAACTTTGCTCGGGGAAATGGTGCAGCAGGCAATGGGGGACGACAAAATAGAGCTAGGAATGCAAATGCAGGTTAAGGAAACGTATCAAAAATAAGGGGGTGGGGGTGGTTTATTTTTTTACAAATAAAAAAAAAAAAAAAAAAAAATTGTAAGGCTTGGACATATCGCATGGAACTGCACTCAGCCAAAGTGTCCGCAGAATTCTGATTATTTCAAGGACAAGATGCTGCTGATGCAAGCTCAAGAGAATGGTGTAGTGCTGGATGAAGAATAGCTACTCTTTCTGGCTGGTGAACAAACTAACACTTTTGATGCATATGTGGATAATCAACCAGTCAGAGACTTAGCTCTGAATGAGGACAACATTTTCCAGGAAGATGAATGTGATGCTTTTAACTCAGATGTTGATGATGAACCTACAACTCAGTCCATTTTCATGGCCAATTTATCCTCAGCTGGGCCAACAAATCTACAAGCCGGTCCATCTAATACATCAATCTTATCTGAGGTACATAATCTGGAGAATGCTATTGATCCTAGTGATAATAATCAGGTCGAACATGAGATTCATAATGAAGTATAACAGATAACTGTTATTGACTCAACTAGTGCTGATATGGGTAATAGTAATGTTATTCCATATGAACAATATTTGACGGTCAATGATGTTTTTGTTGTACCAAGTAGTGCATCTTCTGCTCCAAATGATGCATATGTGTTGCATGATAATGATGCATATGTTCCTACTGACCCTTTGGCCACTGAAATCAATATCTATAAGGAACAAGTTGCTATTTATAAACAACGCGCTAAGTTTGAACTGACACTACGTGAACGAAAAATGGATGAACAAATGAGTATACTTATTCGAGATCGCAATAAAAAGGAAGAAAACCTTAAGAAGGAACTTCATTTTGTAAAGTTACAACTTAATTCAACCATTCAGAACAACAAGATAATTGAAGAAACTATAACTGCCTTAAAACAGGAGTTCAAACAGAAAGAAACCAAATTCCTAACTTATTTTTCAAATCTAAAAAACTTAAAAGATAAACTCAAGAATAAGTTATACTCACAAGATCAATCCATTCAAATTGTTCATATGATGCTAAAACCTACAAAGTTATATGACCAAGATGCTAAAACGGCCATAGGTGTCCAGAACCCTTTTTACCTCAGAAAGGCCAAAAAGGCTCAACCGGAACTTTATGATGGTGATGAACTTCTTAAGACGCATCATGTCCCTATAACTGTTACATCATCTGAGGAAGACCTTGAGTTAGCTAAGACCATAAGAATTAAAATTGTTGGGAATTAAAGATTCCTTGATGCTGTTTGAATTAAATGAAACAAGAGGGACTAAATCGACATAATGAAGATTCTACAAAAGATGGAAGATTGTAGAAGATATGATCAAAGATATGAAGATCATGATTGATATTCAAATGATTTTGTTTCCTTATACTTATGGAAAGCATTATAAGTATTAAATATGATGAGGAGGTTACAAGGTTTATTAGGAAAGCATTAAAATGTATTAATGTAGAATACATAGGAAAGTATTAAATGTGTTATAACCTACTAGGACTCCTTGGACTATAAAAGGAGGTCCTAGTATGTAGAGAAAAGACATCAATCTCTACATAATCATCATATACACGTTTTACTCATAGTTAGTTATAGCTTCAAGGTTGTAAACCCTATCACTATTAAGAGTGACCGTATTAATATAATGAAGCTGCAATGTTTGGTTAATTGTTATTATTCTTCTTAGTATCAAAACCTAGTTTCCGCATAGTTTGTGATATTCCCAATCAAAGTTTCTACCATAGTTGTCTTGGATTTATCCAATACAACTAAACCTTATATCAGCTAAGGAGTTAAAGATCTGTTTAGAACAGGATCAACAAAAATGAATGAGAAAATGAATGACTCTGTGTGTGTGGAAAAAAGGGTTCAAATTATACCTCCTAACTATTCCAAGGAAAACTTTATGGCGACTTTCACTCCACAGACCCAACTAACCCCTAAACAAGTATTTTGGTCTAATGAAATTGTAGGAACCCGATTTACACTTTCACTTCATGTTACGAACCACAAATCGAACCAAGAAAAGAGATAAAGAAAGATTGAGTTATTTTAGAGAGAGAAAGAAGAGAGAGGTTA
>BQNB010130784.1:0-18884 GCA_026074375.1 Tanacetum coccineum
TGGGCATGTGGCGAACAATGAGTGAAGTTGAGCAGTTGAGAAGTTAAGCATGACCAAATTGGAAAGATTTAAAAAACTTGACCATAATAGGGAACAAGAAAAAGATTTTATCCTTAAACAATAATTTTCTCAAGATCCAAACCAGTTAATGATTTTTGTGTTTTGATGGAAAAGAAAATGTGTTAAAGGATATAAAGGGTTAAATGGGTAGCTTTTGTAAAAATATAAATTGTAGGAGCTACATATGATATTGGCAAAAAGAGTATAACAGTAATATTTGATTAAAATCGTGTCACGTCAGATTTTTTGTTAATCATGGCTATAATATGAAGATTAGCAAAGTGTAAGAATACCATAGAAAAATTAAAAGTTCATAGTTTACAAAAGAAAAACGTGACAAGTTCGATGCTTTTTCAGACCATCTGCCCTAAACATTTCACGATTTTACGATACAAGTATAACTAGTTTTAATGCCCGTGCACGCATGAGGCTTAGACATTGTGTTTTTTTTAATATGTGTATAATTTTTAATTTTTTTCTGTTTTATAAGTTATGTTATAGAGTTATAGAGTATTATCGAAATCATATGAAGAGAATAGATTCATTAAATATGTTCAATATTATATTCGAACCATTAACCTCAACTTTGAAAGGCTGGTAATATTATTGTTGGGTATGCAGTTAATATTGTATATGTTCTATGATTATAGTTGCATGAGTATGTCAACTATACTTAGGATCCATTGTCATACTTTGCGTTAAAACATGTAAAAGTTTAGCTTCGTAATCGAATTTAAAAGCATCAAGTTGAGTTATCAAAAGCGTCAATATTTATAGAATATAGAAAACTAAAAAATCAACCAAAAAGTTTTCGGGTAGATTTATGATGTGATTAGATACTGTTAAATCTTTGTTTGGAACTAAAAAATTGTTTACGTTTGTTGTATTTTAAAATATAAAGTCTATGTGTATAAAGTTTAAATGGTTATTTGTTTATTTTTTAAAGTTATAATAAAACTTGCAAATTTATAAATTTATACTTAACTATATAATTTATTTAAAATTAAAAACCATTAAAGTTTTATTAACACTTCCTCTTTTTTTAAGTTTATTTCCACAAATTTGACACATATTTTTATGTGTTTTTTCTCCATCATATTTCTTCACCAAAAATTTTCAATTTTGACCAAATTGATTCAATTTTGACTTTTTATTGATCAATCAAATCGTACGATCTTCCTTACGTGACAAAATCAAGCGTTCTGATTGGTTTAATTTTTTTCCTCATAAGATTTAATTTGATAGAAAACTCTGAAATGATATAATTCTTTAGTGAATTGTTACCATAACTTGATTTTTACAAAGATTTGTGAATTGTTACCATAACTTGATTTTTACAAAGATTTGTGAATCATATTTGATCTATACTAGTGAATCAAATTATAAATTACGTATTTTTTTTAACGACAGATTTTTATTAAAACACTAGCAAGAAGCTAGAAAAGATTACAAGATAATAAAATTAGGGTTAAATCTTTCTCAATGGAACGAGATCCCATAATAATGTGTTTCTTAGATAAATATATAATGAGTAAATTCTTTTTCTTTATAGTTTTTTTTCATATTATATATCAATATCTCATAAATGTCTCCCACGATAATTGAACCCACAATCTCTAACCTCTAACTTAATAAACAACTCACATATCATTAAACCAAAGTACTTCGATTTACGAGTAAAATTGTAAGGCATGTGACATTAACAACTAATCTAAAATTGTAAGACATGTGACATTAACAACTAATCTTAGATGGAAGTGAGCCATATCCACCGCCTGAGTACCAAATAAACTCCACATGGGATCTCTTTTGTTTAATGCACTAAACATGATTGTGATTTCTCACTTATACATCTCATCATTTTCTAGTGTTGTTTAATGTCAACATTCCTTAACACTTGAACCAAAAAAAAAAAAAATCTGGTAAGGGGTTGATTTAGCATCAAGGATTGTGTATTCGGGTTTACATATTTTCCTAAATATAGTATATATTTTTGTATTAAGAAAAGAAATAAAAAGGCATCTTAATTCTGACTCATACAATTTTGTAAACGAAAGACACCTCAATTCACATGGTCCTCCCACTATGTGGATCTACGCCTCGAATATTCTCATCATCCTATTTATTGTCTTTATATTTTTTATATATATTCGACTGTTATTATTAGGTAAGCCTTTTAACAAACCTCTCGTCATTTCATTTATTAAATGTTATCCTTTTGTTTGTATTTTATATCTCACGAAATATGTTAAAATACGAGTATATTTCTTAAAGATCTTGTTACACATAGCTCTTTATGATATATTTGAGAAGCTATAATTATGCATATTCATTTTGTGAATTCTTTAGGAGAAAAATGTTATCCACAACATTATATATATATATTTATATATATATATATATATATATATATATATATATATATATATATATATATATATATATATATATATATATATATATATATAGAGGAAGATTAAAATAAAAAGACAAATATTCGTGAGAAGGATAAAAAAAGAATTTTTTTTTTTTTTTAAAAGTTTTATCAAACAATTACATTAAATCAGGTATGTTGGTTGCAATTATATAAAACTTTTGATAAAAGAAGTTTTTTCTAATTTTTGGTTTTATAAGTTTTTTTTTTAATGCGCAAAAAAAAAAAATTCTAATGCACAAAAAATTTTGAGCACAAATTTTTCGACTTGTTATAGTTTTGATGCGCAATTAAAATTCTTTTGATGCAAAAAAGTCAAAAGAAGTTGAGTACAAAATCGAATTTTAGATTTATGCACAAAAAACAGTTTAATGCACAAACGGTTTTTTTTTGTAATAAATTTTTTTTCTGCATAACTATCAAATTTTAGAATAACTTCATTTACAACTTCTTTCATGCACCAACATACACGATTTTGTGGAATTTTTTCAGACTTTTTTGATTAACTTTTTAAAAAATATAGAATTCTTTTTATATTCTCACGAAAGATTTTGTCTTTTTATATAAATCCTTTATTTATATAAATATATATAAATACTATAGATGGAATGACACGACGTCGTGTCAACCACAAGTGATAAACTGGGGTTTAAGAGTAGGTCCAATTGAGAAGATAATCTGGCAAACTGTCCCATATTTAAACTTCTATACATACTTTTTTTTCAAATGGGTCATGGTCCATTTTTTTTTGAACGGCAGATCTTTTATTTAATACTACTATAGCAAGAAGCTAGAAAAAGATTAAAAATAAAAATATTAGGGTTTTTTAACCACATGTGACACCAATTAACATTACACTTAGATCGACTAGAGACCACGTATAAGAAAATTGAAATACATCATCGAATATGACAAGCACGCCTTGGTTGAGGAAATTCCGCAAGAGGCAATTGATTTCTGATGCACCAAATAACCACTCAAATCACGTAACAATACCTTCAATTGCTTATGTAAACGAATATTGGACAATCCAGATTTGAGCCATCGTTATAGGAGTTAAAATGCAATATTCAAGTTTCCCACCAAATCAAATCTTTTCTCCAAACTTGGCGAGACAAGGGACAAGCGAGAAAAAAATATGGGAAGTGGTATTTCACAGACCGAATTACAATGGGGACAAAGCAATTGATGGTATATTCCATTCTCTAAGCCGACAAGATTAGCTCTAGTAGGTAATTTATCCAAGCAAACCCTTCCAAGCTATGAACATCTTACCTTAATAGTGAACGACTCTAAAGCCATTTAGTTGGAATTAAGCTTTCGGGAAAGACTGTATTATCAATTAAGATGCGAGAGGTATTTAACCGAAAAAACTCTTTGTGAGCATTCTATAGACCATCACCAATTATCTGTATATTGGGAGACAAGAAGTCAGAACTTTCGAGCAATGTTAACCATAAATTTTCCTGCTCCACACACCTCTTGGAATCCTACTCGGGAAAAGAATGAGACAGAGAGTGTGACACATTTTCTCGGACACACTAATAGTTTTACAAATCTCTATAGCATATAACCTTTTATAAAGAACCTTCAACGCAACCTCTCCCTAACCAAGAATCATCCCAAAAAGAAGTATTCTCACCGTTGCCAACTTTTTTTTGAATGAAATCCATAAGATTTATACCTTTATCATTCTGAAAGCGATGAATAGCATGAAATTACGTCTTGCCATGAGATCTTTCTAGGCTTAAACTACCATGAGTAGTTAAGACTATTTGTTACCAAAAAGATGGCTTTATTAATACGGACGTCCACAAGGGACGAACCAGTCAGTTAGAAATCTCAAATCCACTTAAAAAGGAGAGTGAGGAGCGCGATTATGTGCCAAAAACAATACTAGAGACACCTAAGACAACCATTCTTTTTTGAGGTTTGAACCATATTATAGCCATCAAAGCAAGGCTTGCTATCAGAAACCACTCAACATACATAAAAGAAAATTCATGACGAATTAGATTCCAATGATTTATCACGCCAATTGGAACCTTGAATATAGACATATGATTAAAGCGAAAATCGAGGCGAGAACCGACTTTAAACGGGTATGGCGGCCGCCTTATAGAAAGGTTGTTTAAAAGTTTAGCTTCCATTTGGACAATCCTCGAAGAAATCTTAGAGATAACCATCGTCACACGACATGAATCTTGACAGTTTGCTACTAACCTTCACGCCAAAGATTATTGAAGGGAGCAGTTTAAAATAGAGGCAGCCAAATCAAAGAAGCTGACATTATGCTTGCAAAACAACATTTGGAGCTAACAACAATCACCTTCAATCTTGCTTTTGTGAGATTAATTTTTAATGCATGAAGCTAAGTAGAAATAACTCAAAATTACTAAATAATGTTTGACTTGTTATTGTTTTGGTCCACTCACCAATAAAGACTCGTTCATTCGCATATAAAACATATATATATCGTGAAAGAGTACATTTAGAGAGATACCTTTATATACAACCGGCGGTTTTGTTTTAAGGACTCTTTATGAATGTTGAGGTGAAGAGTTTCCATAATCAAAATAAATATAAAATGGGACGAGATGAGTTAACATGCTTTAAAGCCTTATTGGAACTGGAACTACTAATGTAGGGGATTTGTTAATGAGCACCGATCCCATGGCGTTATTAAGACAACTACTGATCCAATTACGCCATTTTAAGCCAAACCAAAAGCCTTTGGGTTTCATATAAGTGTCCCATTTCACTAGGATCAAGCCTTTTTCGAAAGTCACACCTTAAAATCATTCACATTTATGCTTTTTAAACTTTACACACAAGATAGAGCTCATAAGATTGAAAGGCCCATCAAAGAATTTGACGCTTTGCAACATAAAAGCGATTGAACAATCCATTGCAGTTAAGACAGAACTAGACATAATCTGTTGGCCAAAATTTTTGTTATGATTTTGTAAACGCTTCCCTATAAGACTTATAGGGATGAAAAGTATTTCACAAATTTGGCATCTTGGATTTGCTGGGAATAAGGGTATAATAGAAAAAGAGTTGCATCCTCTAGGGGAACAATTCCCATTCACAAAAAATTCTCTGACAGTTGAAAACACTCATCATCAATTGTTGTCCAATACTTACGGTAAAAATTCAAAGGAAAATCCTTCTGGCCCAGGTGATTTGTAGGTTGCCACAATTCCAAACAGCCCTTTTGACCTATTTATTGTTACATGACGCTCCAATATCTTTAACTTGATATGAAGATAGGCGAGTTGGAAAAAATTGAATCAAAATCAGATAATAGGGCTTGGAATAGGCAAAAAAATTGCTTCTGGAAATGAGTAAAAAATACTTCCATTTTTGACTCTGTGAAGGTTCAGAAATCCATTCAACACATTCGCAAGAGTCACACGATAAACTGGCCGATGTTGGGATCTCTTTTTATTATAATATCCAGGCGAATATTTGGGGTTTTCGTTCACCTTCAATAGACCATCGAATTCTTGGTCTTTTTGAGAAATTCCATGGTGTTCCTACTTATTAAGCTCCTGAAGATCATTAAGACAGCGTGGTTTTTTGATAAAAATCTAATAACATTACTCTTTCCTTGATCAATAGCTTATCAACTTCTGAGAGATTTTGTTGAAATGTTGATCTTCCTGTTATTTTGACCTTTTTTTTAGCTTCTTTCGGGTCCAGGACTTGATAGCAATCTTGAGAGCTTTGCAACTTTTTCTATCAACGAATTTATTAGTTTGGCGTCAACAATATTTATTGACTTCCCCACGGTTGTTTCCAACAAAAAGCTAATTGAATCCCTCCATGGCAAACAAAGTATGGGAAAAACAAAATGGGAGAAGGACCTATAATCTTAATTTGTTTCCCGCATAAGATAGGACGGTGTTATGAATGTTTGTCGATCCAATACATTAGAGCTGAAAAATGTGGAAATAAATCCATATAAAACACCTTCTGAAATAAGATTACGGTTAATTTAATTATCTTTGAAGCCGACTTGTGAGCCCTGTAATAGAATTAACCTTCATAAGGGAAGATCAATTTAAACATGACGAAGAAATAAAATTGTTTTTAAAAGCCAATAGCCAATTGCTTATTAAACGATTTAGAACACAAAATTTCATGTTCACCGAGTCGAACTTCGCTTAAAGTCACCCATATCACGGTATCACCTTCCCATATATCATTATTCGTACGAAAGATTAATCCCATAAATCACGCATTTTCATTCATCTTTCGAGGAGCTATTAACGGATATAATAAAAAGCTTCTAAAGAGGTTGGAGCCCAAGTGCCCCATCAAAGCATCAAAGTAATTCAAGTAGAAACTTATCTTTAACGAACATGGTTAGGGTCCACATAATAAGTACCTCCGGAAACAACCGACTGAGATCCTACAACATCGGTCAATCATTATTTCCACACAAATCCTTAATGGTGAGTAAACTAATACATCTCCGCTTTTTGTTTCTTGAATAGAGGCAAAATTAATTTCTATGCTTCTGACATAACTCCTTATCTTCAGTTTTCGTTTAGCCTTGTTTCCAAGCCTTGAATACTGAGAGACAGAATATTTCTTTAATCAACATCAAAAATCTCTTGTGAATTAATTATTGCCTGAACTGTTTTTTTCAGAAACCTGCAATATTGTAACCATGTGGTTTGGCCAAACTGTAACAAATTCATCCATTAGATCTAAAATTGAATCCACTATACCTTACTTTTCTGAAAGTGAGAGTTCATACTTTGTGGTGATGAAAATCCACGGTTTGGAACAACGGTCATTGAGTTTTTGAAGAGAGACTCTGAACACGTTCATAGTATCTTTGATATTTTCTGCCCGTTTTTTTTTGATCAATTTTTATCTGGAGTAAAACCAGGTGGGAATTTCGGTTCATCGCTGCAAAAAGTTACAAACGTTGTTATTTTTGTCCGTCCAATATGCCATAAAATGTTGAAAGGGTCTTCTGTGCTGTGATCTATTCTCTCCTTTTTTGCAAATTGTTTTGGCTAGTTCTTTCGTGAGCATAGTGTTCCATTTTTAATGCATGAGCTCGATTCCGTTCTTCTATCAAACATCACTCTAATTATTATCAGCTTTGTTTTGAGGGACGACATCACCTTCTTGTGTTTCCCAACTCAAAGAAGAGATCATCTTGGTCTTCTTCTTGGAAATTTGGAAACCAATGCATTCAATTCTTTTATCGCGGGAATCAATAAACTTTGCCTTCATTTGTACTTTTTGCTTTCATTGATGATCACTTTCATATGAGTTTTTATAAACAATTTGTTTACATGGACAAAAGATTTTTAGATCATAATCTTCCCACTCCACATACTTCCCCTTAAAGATGCAATCTTACGGAAAAGTGGTTTAGGAGTCCAAGCTTTGATAGGAAGACCCTCAATGGAAATCCAAACGATCCTTTCATCATTTTCAAATGAGCTGGTCACTTGAATAAGCTCAGTGAACCAAGAACCAATACTAGAATGATTGAGAAATTTCTCTTTTGCAGTGAGAGAATCAAACTCAAAGAGAACCCACAATCCCTTACAAGATTTGAAAGCTTCAAATTTTTTATCCTACCCGCAGGATTTCCTTTTCCTCTTCCCATTCTGCTTCTGTAGTTTCCCGGTAATAGGGAGATCTGCGAGAATGTTACCCATATATCTTACCATTTCTTCGGAATTGTCCCGATCATAGTTCGATTGGATTATGCCCAATTATAGCTCGACCGGCTGTTCGATGGCTCGATATGAAAAGCACGACAGCTCTTCAAAATTTTCTAGTGCCATATCTTCCAAAACCAAAGCGTTATTGTACCGTCCGCAAACCACTACTACATCTGCCTTTACGTTATTTACTTTATTTCGTACATTTGGATATATCACGTCACCTTTCTTTTTGACTATATGTGAAGCTCGATTACGATACTCTATAAACATCACTCTCATTATTATCAGCTTTGTTTGCGGCATCACATTCTTTGTGAATCCACATCAGAAGAGAGTTCTTCTCTGGGTCATCTTTCTTGGAAATTTGGAAACCAAATGAATTCATTCTTTAACGCGAATCAATAAACTTTGCCTTGACATTTTTCTTTTTGCCTTTCATTGATGTTCACTTTTCTATTAGTTTTTGTTTTTAAACACAAAATGTTTACTTGACAAAGATTTTAGATCATCATCTTCCCACTCACCACATACTTCCAACATAAAGATGCAATATTTGTAAAGTGTTAGGAGTCAAGCGTTGATAGGAAGACCCTCTATGGAAAAATCCAACGATACCTTTCATCATTTTTCAAATGAGCTGCGTCGCTTGATTAAGCTAGTGAACCAAGAATAATACCAATTCGATTTGAGAAATTTCTCTTTCTGCAGTGAGAGAATCAAACTCTAAAGAAACTCAATCCCTCCAGATAGGATAGCTTCACATTTTGAAAATCTTCTTTAAAATGAATAATAGGTAGGTTCTAATGAATAACAGAATGTCTTTTACCATTACACATTAGAGACATGCCAAAACGAACTCTTAATACAAGTATCATCAAGAATAAAGCAGGTTTGTAATTTCAGGAGGAAGGTTAAAAATTGTGATTCACTTCATACGATTCAAGAACAGAAACATATGAGTATATATATATATTATACTATAGATGGAATGATACGACGTCGTATCAACCACAAGTGATAAACTGGGGTTTAAAAGTAGGTACAATTGAGAAGATAATCTGGCAAACTGTCCCATATTTAAACTTGGGTCATTTACATCCGTATTCTTACAAAAATTCAATATTACATCAATATCTTTTTCAATTTTCTAATTACGTCATTATCCTTCATTAACTTTTATAATCACATCAATATCCTTCTCAAACTTTTATAATTACATCAATATCCTTCCCAAAAATTTTAATTCTCATTTACATCAAAAAATCAACATGTTTTTTGGTAAGGACGTTGATGTAATTAAAAAAATTAAGAATGATATTTATGTAATATCAACTTTTGAAAAGGATATATATGTAAATTTCCCTTTAAACTTCTATACATGCTTTTTTTAAAAATGGGCCATGGTCCATTAAAAATATTTACATAAGCTTAACGCCTTAACATAAATAAAAATAGGAAGAAAAAAAATATATTATAAAAGTATCGATTTATTCGGATCAAAAAATACCATCAAAAATATCTTCGATGCCTAATAACTTTAAAATAACCGACAGGGGTCACAAACGTACAACTCTAGATTTCGCATTAATATATACTAAAAATGGCATCAAAACGATGTCGTTTTGCGCCACTAAAAACCATAAGCCCAAATATATAACACATATTTATTCAAATCCAACAAAACTTTAAATATAAGACCCAACACATAAGCCCATATAAGAAGAAAAAAAACTATTAAACATGAGATCAAAAAAATAAACCCGCACAAAAAAAACACACCCTGCAGCAACGCGCGGACGTCGTTTAAGGCACACGTGATCCCATAAAATTATATTAAAAAAAGCACGTATAGCAAAAAAACAAACTTTTAAACATGAGGCCCAACACATAAGCCCATATAAGAAAAAAAAAATATTAAACATGAGACCGGAAAAATAAACCCGGACAAAAAAAAATTAACGCCATACAGCAACGCGCAAAGAATCAACGCCCCGCAGCAACGCGCGAGTAATCATGCTTGTTTATGACTATGATTGACAAGCATCTTACAAAAAACATTGATGTTTAACCACTAAGTATCTATGGTTCTGGTTGAATCATCAATGGCTAACTAACTGCATGTCTGCATCACTTAAGTTTTTAAACTGCGACCGAAGTACAAGTGTTTTTCTATCTTCTCGAAACATGCATTCTGATTACGGAACTTTCAAGCACGCTTAACCAAATGCGTGTCGTGAAAAGTCTTTGTTGCATACGGATCAGAACGTGTATGATGCATCAGCTGAGATTAGTTTTTCCTTTATAAAGAGAACATGAAAAGAATCCAAACAGGATACAAGGAACAAAAGGAGTTCAAACAAGAAAATAAGAGGACAAGAATCAACTATATTAGATAAAAATTACAAAAAAGCATACAAACACAATGTGTAAAAGAATGGTATGAACCAAATGAAACAAACATGTTAAAATCCCCTTATTTTCTTTCCAACTTAATTTACCAAATGGCCCTTTAGGGTGAATGAAATGAATTCACAGTAAGTAAAGACTAAAAAAATGTGTGAAATTACAGTAATTTGAACAAGTTAAAACTTCTTTTCGTTTTTCCTATTTTCTTCTTGACATGGTTAACTAAACTCTGTACACACCATCCACGACCCATTCAGCGTTCGAACTCCAAGCAAACTTTAACCGGAGTCCCCACAGTTTGAAGGGGTTCGCTCTGATGCCTCCCGACTAGCTTTGATTGATTCTGGGACCAGAAGGAATGTGCAGCCAATACTCGATCTAGTAGATCTTGCGGTACAGGCTCTCCCCTTCTTTGCTGTGGGGAGATACTTGCAGTGTGAACCAATGTTTTCCATTTATCCTATAAAATCACAACAATCAATATTTGGCAATCTGATAACATATAGACATCGAAGATATAAACTGAATGCAGATTACTTACCTTCAGATCCACATAAGTTCGGTGGTTTGCATCATCAAATGAACGAATTTTGACATCACGCCATCTGCATAAAATATTATAGAAGTATCAGAACTATGTTCACAGATATCGTAGATCCATTCAATAGGAATAAGATAGCCAGGTGTGGCATTTTGCACCTTCCAGTTCCAAGATTTTCAACTGCTTCCACAAGTGCTTCTACTTCAGTGACAGAGAATGGTCTCCTAGTTCTACGCTGAGAAAGCTCGGATCTTTTGCTTAGTTTATTGTTCATTGGGACTACTGAGAGTGCTTCGGGATTAACTGGTGTCATTGGCACTAAAGCTTTGGTAATCGCCTCTATTTCTTTTGTTAATGCTTCAGGCAGGAGTGATTTGCTTTCTTGCGTACTCTGATATTTGTTTTCCAAACTGATTGGTACAGGAGGATCATCCAAAGAACCCACGTCGATAATGGGACTAGCTGGACAACTGATAATAGCACAACACAGTTAGCAAAATACCCAACTAATGTTAGCACATACAGAACACGTCAAGGGGATATTATTATATTACTTGATTAGTGGTTGGTGACGGTCAGATGGTAGCACCAATGGAGGTTCTTTCTGAACTGGAGAAGAGGAACCTTCGGGATGATTCGGCTCCAACATGAATCCCAATGTATCACTATCAAATGTAATGCCCGTTTGTTGTAGTGTTTGGTTTTCATCTCTGACCTTCTTGCCTTGAAGAAGTACCCCAACGTCTAATTCACCTCCTAGAATTTTTGTCACCGCTTTCATCACGGCCATCTGGAAAAAGATAGTCAATACGTGTTATCGTCTAAACTTATCACAGACTGTTTAATTTTGAGTTTAGTGACACAAAAATAAAGGATGCACAATCTTGAAAATTAGAATGCTTATACTGGAAAGGAAAAATATCACAAATTATACCTTCAAAGAACCTAGAGTCGATGTCTCTGGCATCTCAATATATAGTTCTGGCACTGTAAAGGACTTTATGCTAAATTTCACTGAATGAAGAAACAATATGCACGTGAGAGATGCGTCTAGCGAAAAATATAACTGTATATGCACGAGAGATTGAGTGAGTGTGTACCATGACCATCCTTAGACTGAAAAGAACTTTTATGGCTGCTAACCGAAGATGTAGCTGCTTTTGCTGTATGACCATAATACAATTAGTTAGCTGAATGTTTTCCCCAATGTGATATATAAAAATGGAAGTTGGAAAATAATTAAGGACCTTTATGTGAAGCAGCAGGCATACGCTTCCTATCTCCACTGGCACTCCTCTCAGGTAAATTAAATATACTTTCACTGCTTGCCTGATGCACATAATCAAGTTTCGAGCTATGGTGGAACAACTTCCTTCTGTTAGCACCCACCTCTACTTGACAACGTTCACGCTTGTATATATTTTTCCTGTTGTCGTCAAAGTGTTTGACTCCAATACCTAAAAGAACCAGTATAACGACCAAATTAGAAGGAATAACATGAAATGAAAGTGCAGTATCAGTGTTTGACAGTATTTCACTTACTGGTAGTGTTAGATAGCTCGTAATCTTTCAGCTTTGGCGCTGATTTCCAGTACTTAGAAGTCATCATCTTCCTTACTCTTCTATACCCAGCACGCGACTGCAGCCTAAATGCCTTCATCTTGGTGCTATGGTGATTGTAACTAAACGAATTTTCGTCATCATCTCTAAGACCTAATTTTACACTGTTCCTATGCCTTGGAAAACAAGCACTAGGAACGGGATTACCATAAAAGGGTAGATGTACACTGCTATATGATTTACTTAATACACTTGGTTTGACTTTATCCTGCAATTTGCAAGTCTTGATTGCAGTAAAGTCGTCACTTAGTTTTCCTACTGCCTCCGTCTGTACATCGGCTCTATTAGTATCCATGTTAATATCACATACAGACCCATGACTAGGAGAACCTCCCTCTGATTTGCTACGACTACCATTAACTCCAGTATGGGATTCCATCTTCACATTAGTACCAACTTCCTTCAAGAAATCGGAAGTTGTAACTATAGAAGCATGTTCTATACCAGAATCATTATCAGAATGCGGCAAATCATTTAAAGGGGTCGGTTCTAGTTTTAACTCTAAATCAGAAGGTTCAGGAACAAACTCACTCTCGGCATAACATCCCTGATCAAGATAATCTAACCGTAAAGGCTTAAGCTTGACGTCAAGCGGTTCCTTCTTGACGCTGTCTTTAGAAACGCTAACCTGTTCTTTTATATCTTGACCAGTGCTAGAAGTAGAGCTTTCGCTCTCTTGCAATAACTTCCCAGCTACAGCTGCCAATAGCTCAAATGGGCAAATTTCGCTACCCGCTGATGATTTCTTATTTGACACCCTCTGAAATGAAATAAAAAATCACGTCACTACGGCAAGTTCTCTTAAATCAAATTATAATCCTATTGAATAAAAACCGAATCTCTTACACACCCTTATTGACCGGGGAGCTTTAGGTACCACAGGAGCACGGAAACCATCCAACCCGCCATAATAAAGTCTTTTCTTCGACACCATATCTTAAGCATACATGCCACGTCACTGATCCGAACTTCTGTCGTAATATAATACAAGAATCATAAGCTTTATATTTACAACTTTAACATGTGAACGAATGTATGACAAGATTAACAGACAATGACATGAAACCAGATTTACATTTCCGATCCAAATATCAAATTTATTTCCATTTTCGACCCGAAACCAATTTAAGTAACAAATATAAATGCAACTAATATAAAGAAACTTGATCCAATAATTTGGGAGATAATAATAATAATAATAATAATAGTACAGATCTAAAGAAAGCAAGCCCCACATAGAAATGACCGTCCTTCCATATAACTTTAGTCAAACACTTTCACAACCAAATTTTATATTTTATAAAAGCATTAACATTAAAAAAAACCATGCAATTTATTGTATTATAAGTATATAAAAAAACCTCATCCACAAATAATACAACCAAACAAACTTCATAATTATTTAACAAATTTACATTATATTTTAACGAACTAAATATTTCCCATTAGATCTTAATTAAAAAAATCAATAATTAATTAAACCTCATTACTTTAAAAAATCAACACGATCAAGTAGTCTTAACCCGACCCGATCGATGTAAAATGGAACAATTGATTGTAATTCCGATCGATCAGAATAAAAACAGAAATGAAAATCATGAAATACGATAGATCGATGAGATGAAAATGAAATACCTGGGTGTTTGGATGATAGATTTGATCTGGTTGGTTGGTTGGTTAATGCGTAAGTTACACGTAACCCTTTACAATCTGTTTGTATCTGTGCAATTTTAAATATAAAATTAAAATGTTGTAACAAAAAAAAGGTTAAGAATTATGAATGTATGAATTATTTATGGATCAACAAGAATTAGGAAGAGAAGGTGGTTTTAGAGGAAAAGAAATGGAAATGAGGAGGGTGGGCTTAAACCCCCCCGTGTTTTTTATATATTTTGGGAATATAAGGGTAGTTTGGTAATTTTGTAAAAGAAGGATGGGATGAATGGAATGAAATGAAATGAAACCATAAACCTCTCTAATCTGTTTGTTTGGGACCACTTTACCTTTTCCCGAGTTTGCGTGGATATGTGGATAGCTTTTGACACGTGTTTCCCTTTTACATGCCTTCATCTATTCGCATTTCTTTATTTTTTACATGTATGTTGCTTGTGGTTGTCTCTACTTTCAGTTATAGTCTTTTGACATTTTTTCTGACCAACATAGTCTTTAACTCAAAACACTTGTTAGTTTTCTTACTTTTGTGTTTTTAGATTTGTAAAAAAAAAAAAAGATTTATTTTTCAAAAAATATAAAAAACGCGTTCATGTGATGCTGTTTTCTATTCTTAAGAAAACAAGGGTTACAAAGAAAAAAAAGAAAACAAATAAAATGTGTTTTGTAGTTTCCCTTGTTAAGTTGAGAAATGCATGTTTTGTGTTTTGTAGAGAATTTTGTTAGAAAACAATGATTTAAACGCGATCTCTGTTTTCTTTGTTTTTCATAAAACATTTTTGTGAAAATAAATGTATTTTCCCCCAACTAAACGCACCCTTAACACCCGTGGTATGAACACTGCCATTTTTATTTTTCATTGATCGTACTAATGATTTTTTCAAGATCTATATCGATGGTTAAAAGGTTTAAAAGTTGAGGACTATATGTGTCAGTAAAAATGTCTAAGGACTTTGAGTGAAAGTTAACCCAAACTACAACGAGCATCCATGTAATTTATGGTCCTTAAGTTACTGCTCCCTTTGTTATAAAATTATTTATTATCTTTCGACAAAAAATACACAGGTTAAGAAAAATATATTTATTATTGTTTTTTTCTTTGTTACTTTTTAGCAGAATGACTGTTTTATCTTTAGCTGTTTAATTAAAGTCTTTTTAAAAGTTTGTAATAATAATTTCAAACAAGGGTAATATAGTAAACTTGATAAATTTTCTTATCTATTTTAAGTAGTGGACAATTAAATTGGAACATCTTTAAAAGAAAACGTGAACTATTAATTTAGAACGTATGAGGTAATATGCATTTCACCAGTAATTGAGATGTCTAATTGGTATATTTAATTATAAATCTAAACTTATGTGTAAGCTATTGTTGAGAACACAAGCTTTCTCACTTCTTTACATACAAATAATTTATTGACACATATATTAAGCACATAATTAATCAGATTCTAAGCCTTCAATCGTATTCTTTTGCATTTATGTTTAATCTTGCTTAATTGTTTACCTTTATAATTAATTAAAGGTCTTTTTTTAATTACATCTTTGAATGTAACTAAAGAGGAATTAGGCGATCGCGCGTTACTGCGGAACCTAATATCTAACAAACTTTTCGATTCCACATATTTGTGTTGATTATTATAACTTAAAGTTAAATGATAAACAAATAAGTTTTACATTTGTTTTAAACATTACATATTAATCTGAAACAGTTTTGTTGAAAAGCTGGATAAAATTGTACGCTTGTGTGGTTGCATTATCGCTATCTTCGTAGCCGGTTGAAATGTTACTTCAACGCCACCTAAATATGCATTAGTATGTAACATGATTAATAAATGCATTACTTCATTCGAAGCAATAAGCATACAAAAATGGTCAACTAATGAAACACGAGAAAAGAGACAACGTCGTTGACACTAGATATAAAAAAGAATATAATATGTTTGTTGATTAATTAGAATTTTGCGTTAAACATATCAAAACTAATATAAATTTCATACTAAATATTACCTCTTCAATTAATCCAATAATCAATCATCTACATCAATAATTTTAATATCATCTTGAGCATAACTACTTCACGAACCACACGTCCTTGATTTTGTTCCAAGAAATCCCATACTAATATCATTGCGAAATGCCTAAGTTGATGGACATGATTAGAAAGCCAAATTATGAATTACCTGACATTTGTAATTTTCAGGCAACTCTATAAGCGCATCCGATGTCAAAACTCACATGGTCTAAAAATAAACAAACTCATCAAATATCAAATAACATCTAATTAATTATAACATCAAAGAATATATAGTATGTTAGTTGTAACAACAAAAAAACCTCATATATACCTGCCGGTTTCCACCCATGGTATCGACTAACAATAATCAAATTTGTACATATCATCAAAATGATAAAAACTCAAACATTCATTTGATTCAACAGCTCTACCATATTGACCGTCAGCCTTCTTAGCACACTCCTTGACGTATATAAACTATAATTACTTGCTAATTTCAATATACACTATTATTTGAGTATTCCCTTTCAAGACAATACACTTTGATAATATCATTCAATGAGCAACTAGGCAAAGTGAGGGACAAAAACCGTAATTCTCATTGAAGAAAGTATATGTTTTCAAAAAATGAGACTCTTGAGTCGAGAAGCAACCATAATGAGAACAAATATAAATAAAATAACATAAAACATTCAACAAAAAGACGCCCCTAGAAAAAAATAGAAAATGGAAAAAATACATTTAATAGCAACATACCTCTTTCATACTGAGTTTGACGACGGAGTACGCTCAATTGGTTCCGTTGGAATGCTAGAAGTGAGCTACTAATGTTGTCGTAGGTCGAAAAGCTTAATTGTTATAGTTGATTTTGAAGCATCGGTATATAATGATTTAATATCATGCCTGTGGAAATTATGTGGTAATATTGGTAGTTAGCCTGAGTAATCTTGTTCAGGGACTAATCTCATGTCGACCGACTTGATTAGGAGAAGTATATGTGTGTGTGTATATGGCATAAACATATCTTCATGCACTCGTTATGCTTAGGATCATAGGTCGAAAGGGTTCTTTTGTAGAATGGGTAGATATGCTTGTTATGATAATTGTTGGATTTTATAATCTATTAACACTTTAATAATCACGAGTATGCAACGAAAGACAAAGAACTCATATAGTATAACGTAATTAACATAAGTTCAAGAATTATGTACCTTTTAGCAATAAAAGCAAACGAACAAAATACTTGAATACACGCGCTTGTGTAAGACTAACAAACGCGTGAAACCACCAAAATTCAAATTATGAATCCTCTATGAGATACACACACAATACATTTTTAACAAACAATTATGTATGCTAGTACTAGTAGTGATAAAGCAAACGAACTCTTCGATTCTTGAACAAGCAACAACGAAAACCATTCGTAGGTTATGGGATCCAATCGCCAAACACAAACCGAAACTTTTAGGTTTTGGTTCGATTGCACAACACAAAGGAGAAGGATCAGTAATTTTAGGGTTATTGATTTTCTAGCATTAGTAAATAATGAACCCTTAAACCTCCTTTTATAGCCTTAATAACTTGGCTTGCAAGTTAGGCAATATGTGGATAGTAAAATAAATTTTTTGATGTATCCA
The DNA here is from genome assembly GCA_026074375.1 of Tanacetum coccineum. Taxonomy (NCBI): domain Eukaryota; kingdom Viridiplantae; phylum Streptophyta; class Magnoliopsida; order Asterales; family Asteraceae; genus Tanacetum; species Tanacetum coccineum. The sequence goes on from BQNB010130784.1 coordinate 18,086, forward strand.
CGATTTATACAAAAGCTTTTGAATAAAAAGAAAAGGCTTCTTAAACAACATAAGAAAACATATGTTGCTCATTCTTTAACACAAAAACTTTTTAGCAACATGAAAAGAGGTTTTTCAGGGGAACACATACCTCTATTTGATTCAATGCTGATTCATGACCAACCTGGTCAGGGTGAAGGACCAACACTCACTGTTGAGTCCCAACACACACCCATTGCTTCTTTAAATACCTCACAACCCACTACATCTCAACCAATGTCATCACAAGAACAACCTTCTCAAGTACCTACAACTAAACCTATCATTACTACTTCATCCCCACCTTTATATGAAACAACAATTCCACACACAACATCTTCCATGCCCCATGATTCACCTCTCTCAGGAGGTGACACACCTGAAAGTGATGAGGGCATCAAGAAACTGAATGAATTGACGGAATTGTGTACCAAACTATTTGACAAAGTCACCAGCTTAGAGAAATATCTCCAACAAACTAAGAAGGTTTATGGTAAGGCTCTTACAAAGTTGATGAAAAAGGTCAAACACTTGGAAGACAAGCTTAAGTATACTACAGAAAAGAGAAAGGCAAGGATGGTTATTTCAGATGATGAGGAGGATTTAGTTTCAGAGGATCCTTCCAAACAGTGGAGGATGACAGAGATAGAATATGTAGATGTTGAGACATAATATGAAGAAGTTGAGTATGAATTGGATCAGACTGATACATTGTAGCAGATTACTCCTACAAAGGTTTCACAAGGTGAAGAACAAAGTCAAGAGAGTTCTGAAGTTCAAT
>BQNB010130785.1:0-18884 GCA_026074375.1 Tanacetum coccineum
CTGCCTCCCCACCGCAGCCCACCATAACACCACCCTCATTATCATCACCATCATCGCCGCCCCACACCAACGCTGCCATCCCACCCCCCGCAGCCATCATCATCACTATGCCACCATCTCCCTACCTGCCATCATCCACCGACGCCACCAATAACATCATCATCACCACCACTCGCCGAAGCCACCATCTCCATGCAACCACGGTTGTCACCATCTACGCGGCTCAGCCGCCACTCAGAAACATCCCACCACTATTACACGTTTCTTTTCCGATTTGGATGGTTATTTTCTTTTATAAAATTTAATAATAAACTTTAAGTGGGTTGTTTGTTTAAACTTATTCATTTTCTTGTCTTAGTTTTTTTTATTCGGATTTATTTATGTTTTTGCATGTTGAGTTGCTACCGAGCACACCACCATATGTGGTGTTTGGTTCGGTTAGACATCACCCCAGCCGCACCCTTGTGGTGTCGGGCTTGTGGCTATTTTTATTCTTTTAATCCTCGGTTAATATCGCCTCGTTTTTCCTTCGTTGTTACTCGACTGAGAACACACCCGCAAAAGGGGTGTTCGTTTCTGCTGTTTATCACCCAAAATGGGGTGTTTGTTTATGGGTTTAACACCCTTAAGGGTGTGTTTGGTTTAACAAAACCCCAAACAGGGGTGTTTGGTTCTGGGCAGCCATAAGGGGGCGTTTGTTTTGCTGTTTAACTGCCTTAAGGGTGCGTTTGGGATAGCAGCCCCCGAATGGGGTGTGCTTGGTTTTACTTATTTTGATATTTGTTTGATCTCGTATTTATATATATTTATAACAAGCGGATGTTTGCAACATTGATGGAATGATTAAAGTGGAAAAACATTGTATTTTATAAATATGGAAACGTCGTATAAACGGCAAGGTCATGCCGAAATTTCTAAAAAATTTTATATACTTAACATTTGTCACTTAAAACATCGATTATAATATAAACCCGATAAAAAGGACTAAGTGATAGCCGTAAGATATTATATCTATAGTTATATAAAAACCCGCTAAGGAAATGAAACATTAACTTATAATATATTATTTTATTATAAGTCACTACTAAAAGACTAATTAAAACTCTTGTAAAAGTTTTAAAGATATTATTCGTCTAAATTGTGACCTTAAAATGTACGTTTATGTTTAATAAAGAAATCTTTAATGAATTATTAGTAATTTTCCGATCGCGTAGTGGGTAATATTATTTTCATTAATATCTCACATTTGTTATAAATGGTATTTACAAAGTTATATAGTTTTAAGGCTATTAAATTATAAATATACAATAACCCGGTGAATGATCAAAACTATACTTTTATAAATGAGATAACTATTTTAACTAAAACCTGTCGAGAAAATGAAATACTAGATTATAAAGTATTATTTAATATTTAATAATACCCGACTAATAGCCAAAATAATAACTTTTGTAAAAACTTTAAAAATGTCATTTATCTAATTCGAAACTTTAAAACGTGCGTTTATTTTTATACAATAACTCTTTACTAAATTACTTGACGATTTCCGAACATGTGTCGAATTATTTCGTTTCAACTATTTTCTTACGTTCCTTATATAATACTTGCAAAGCATTATATACTTTGACTATTTTATTTTCTCGTCACTTTTCTTATATACCATACAAACCGTGTGTTATATACACTTCGAATTATTCTTTTGATTGTTTGTCTATGTTATATACTTCGAATATTTATACTCTTTGTCTTTTTTTTTCTTATAGAATACTTGTCCCGTATTATATATTTTTCTTGTCTTCCATATGTAATATATACAGAATATATTACATACCTTGCTTTTATCTTTTCGATTTATTTTATTTTATTTAATAATCAACCACCAAATTATTACAATTTGAAATCTAAGTCTTTTATCAACGTGTCGTGTTAATGTAATCATCCATCGGAAAACCCAAATACATCATCCTAAACTGGTGGGTCATAACCGTCAAGATAAACTGCAACTTCTTGATCGAGCCGTTTCGGTTCTATTGTGTTTGCCTAATATTTGCATCTCTGCTAATTGTTCTGCAGCATCAAGGTGAGTTCATAGCCCCACCTTTTCATTTTTAATGGTTTTCTTAAACTATTTTTGAGGTGAGAATACATGCTTGTTTTACCGAATAACTTATCAGTTACTACTACATAAGCGTTACATGAATGTTTTTACTAAAGCTTTTACTTGCCAAACCACCGTGATTTCTAATACATGTATGATACATGCTTTGTTTTAATAAACTGGACACAAGAAACTATATGGTATGGCAGGACCTAAATATGTGAGTCTTGGAAATGTATTATGTGAACTTATGAGTGGTATTTATAGGCACATTTGCTAGTTGATCTTCCTTGGTTCCCTCTTAACTAGAAACGAGCCAACATGGGTGGTTTTAGGGAGTTCTAGTTAGTTACACATGGTTTTAGGCTAAACCACCCAAGTACAAGCTTTAATTAGCCAATTGATGTACAAGATTTAGCTAGATTAGGAAATCTTAAGGATTTGTGTAATTACATGCATGTAGCCACGGCAAGGAGGGGCAAATAGGATCCTAAGTGGTCTTTAACCATTTTGTAATATGTTAACTAGGAACATTAAGTACAAGTATTAATTAAACAAGGTTTGTACAAGTACTTAGAGATCATTAGTAAGATTTTTAAGTGATCTTTGGTACTCATTTTTGGCTATAGTGGGTTTTACACAAGAATTGATTTAATTTTTTTTATGTTAAGGTTTTAAAAGTGTGTATTGGTTTGAGTCTAGGTAAGTCTAGGTATTTCCGAGGTATGTCCAAATGTATTTTATTGCGAAACGTAGCCTTTTTACGTGACCAATAAAAATAAAATACACAAAGTTAATAATTATCTTCTTAATAATTATTTATTACTTGGTTAATGCAAACCTTAATTTATTTGACGACCATTTACATTAATTGATTATTTATAGTCTACGCGATTTAACTTAAAAGTAACTATTAAAAGTAAACGCGTGTCGGACCAAAATTAATAGTGACGAATAATAGATGTCGTAGAATGACCTAAAATTAAGAAATGTTACAGATAGCATGAAGATGACACTCTTTAGGTGTCACTTGGTGTCTAGCACAGACACAAACAACAAACATAATATCTGGTCTTGATGTAGTAAGATACATGAGAGATCCAATCATGGATCTATATAAGTGAAGATCCACATCTTTACCAAGTCCATCCTTACCCCAAGGATTCTCCTTATCCATGGGAGTCTTTGTTGTCCTTACATCTGTATACCTAAACTTCTTGAGAATATCACCAACATATTTGTCTTGTGAAATGAAGATGCCATCATTCTTTTGTAGTACTTGCAATCCAAGAAAGAAGGTGAGTTCACCCATAGCACTCATTTTGAATTTGTCATGCATTAGGGCCTCAAATTCTCTGCATAATTTTGGATTTGATGATCCAAAGATAATGTCATCTACATACATTTGTACAAGCAAGAATTCTCCTTTATGCTTTCTGATGAACAATGTTTGATCAATGGTACCTCTTTGAAAGCCATTAGCCAATAAATATTTGGATAGAGTACCATACCAAGCTCTAGGTGCTTGATGGAGTCCATACATAGCCTTCTCTACCCTGTAAACTTTATCTGGAAACTCAGGATCTTCAAATCCAGGAGGTTGCATCACATAAACCTCTTCATCAATAGTCCCATATAGAAAAGCACTTTTGACATCCATTTGGTATACTGTAAATCCCATATATGAAGCATATGCTAAGAACAATCTAATAGCCTTAATCCTTGCAACTGGTGCAAAGACTTCTTCATAATCAATTCCTTCTTCCTGAGTATACCCTTGTGCCACAAGCCTGGCCTTGTTTCTAATTACAATTCCCCTTTCATCTTTCTTGTTTTTGAGGACCCATTTTGTTCCAATAGGCCTCACCCCTTTAGGACAGTCAACCAAGACCCAAACATTCTGAATCTGAAATTGTAGAAGCTCTTCTTGCATAGCTTCTACCCAGCTTTCATCTTTGAGAGCATCAACAATTTTCTTGGGTTCTTCTTGAGACAAGAAACATGAAAATAGACAATACTGTAGGAGATCAGGATTAGTCTTTTGGTGAATTGTAGCTATGAAGCTTTGTTCTTCTACATTCTTGGCCTTATGTCTGGTTTGAACAGGAGTATCAATGGGACCAATTATCTGACTTTTTGGATGGTCTTTATTAATTCTGAGAGTAGGGGTTGGACTGACTTGTATGTCAGTCTCCATGTTGCTTATGTCAGCTTCCACTTCAGTCAAACTAGTTGAATTAGTTGTATCCCCAAAGAAATCTCCCATCACATTACCTAATGACAGTGGCTCTGAGTAGCTTGACCCTCCTCTTGAAATGATCTTGGGAAGACTTGAGGTTATAGGAGGGATAGATTTGCTACCAGTTGGAATAGGTGTACTAACAGTGGGAACTGCAGTTTCCACTGTTGGGCTTGCAGGAAGCTCAGGTGACTCACTATCCAAGACATTTGTACTAACAGTTGGTACTGGTGAACTAACAGTGGGAACTTCAGATTCCACTGTTGGTGATAAAACAGGCTCCACTTGATCAGCTAAGGAGTCTTTTGAGCTAGCAGTGGGATTGGTGTTTCCACTGCTTTCAGATACATCAGCAGTACCATCTTGCTCCTTTTGAGGATCATCATTTGCTTCACTGTTCCTCACAGAATCATTGGAGGTTTCCATATGAGCATCATGAAACCAATTTGGCAGAGCAATGAATCTTAGAGAGGACACATTATCCTTCACAGCTTGATTAGCATCTTCTTTTGTACCTGAAATGTTAGTAGAAGATGTTCCTGCAACAACAACTGGCACATAATTCATTGAATTGGTTAGAGAATCAATATCAAATAACCAATTAGGGCCAGCTCCTTTCTCAATGGGTTTATTTTCTAAGAAATCCACATGCAGGTTTTCTTCTACTTTCTTGGTTCTCTTGTTAAATACCCTAAATGCTTTACTAGATAGGGAGTATCCAACAAAATAACCTTCATCTCCTTTAGCATCAAACTTGCCTAAGTGGTCCAAGGTATTAAGGATCATGACATGACACCCAAATGGTCTTAAGAATCCTATAGCAGGAGATCTACCATTAAACAATTCATAAGGTGTCTTATTTTGGGACTTGTTAACCAAAACCCTGTTTTGAACATAACAAGCAGTGCTAACTGCTTCAGCCCAAAAGGTAACAGGGAGTTTAGCATCAGCTAACATAGTCCTTGCAGCTTCAATGAGAGTTCTATTCCTTCTTTCAGCAACACCATTTTGCTGAGGGGTTCTAGCATTACTAAACTCTCTTTTAATACCTTTCTTAGTGCAGAATTCATCCATCTCTCTATTCTTAAACTCACCCCCATTATCACACCTGATTATTTTCACTTTAAGGTCTTTTAGATTTTCTATCTCTGTGATAAGATTCCTAAGAATGCTACCTGTTTCATCCTTAGATTTTAGAAAGAAAGTCCAAGTAAACCTAGAAAAATCATCAGTCACAACTAAGCAATACCATTTATGATTAAGACTACTGACAGAAGTAGGTCCAAACAAATCCATATGCAAAGTGTGAAGGGGCTTAGAGACAGAGTTCACTAACTTGGTCTTACAAGAAGCCTTATGCTGCTTTCCTTTGAGACAAGCAACACAGGTATGGTCATTTTCAAAACTTTTGGAAGGCAAACCTCTAACCAGATTATTCCTAACCAACTTATTCATGGTTTTAAAATTCAGATGACCTAATCTTCTATGCCACATCATACTTTCATCCACAGAGGCCTTGGCAATCAAACAAGTCAAGTTTTTATGAGGGACAATATTGTTTAGGTCAATGGAATACATATTATGTTGTCTAGGTGTCCTAAGCAACACATGAGAATCATCAACCTTAAAATCTTTTCCCAACACAAGGCACTCTGAGTCAGTGAACAGAACACTATTTTTGTTGTCACAAATTTGAGACACACTAAACAGATTATACTTTAGTTCTTTCACAAAATAAACATTCTCAAATTCAAGTTTACCAGTTTTAATTGTTCCTTTACCAGTAATCTTTCCACCTCCATGTCCAAATGACACATATCCTCCATCATAGGGCTCATACTCAGAAAGGTAAGATATGTTGCCAGTCATGTGTCTAGAGCAACCACTGTCCCAATATCCTTTATCATCAATGTTGCCCTGCACAAATAAAAAGAGAATTAGTTCTCTTTAGGGACCCAAGCCATTACTGACTTGAGCCTGCCTTGTGTATCAATGTATTGGTATTTCTTGAAAGTCACTGATACACCATTGAAATTTGAACCTTGACCAGAAGTATTTTCCTTAGGTTTCCAAATCCAACGAGCTGAGGCCTTAACAGCTTTTCCCTTGTTTCCCAAATCAGCAGCACCTGTTGGCTTGGCAGTGGGAACATTTGAGCCAACAGTGGGAATTTTTGTTCTACCAGTGGGAACTTTTGGAACCCAAATTTGATTTTTAGCTGCTGTTTTTCTTTCAAATGGTCTTTTTACATTTGAATGTGCTGTTTTAAAAGATGTCATTGTTGGTTGAGCAACATTCATTTTTGGTTTGTTTACCACAATAGGTTTTGAGCCAGATTTGAGCAAAACAGCTCTGGGTGTCATACTCTTATGAGTAGATGGGGATTTCACATTGTTTTGAGAATAATTACCCCTTGGCCAGGTTTCTCCCTTAGCCACCCATATCCCACAATTAGATGCCAGATGATCAAAGTAGCCACATTTATAACATGCTTTATTTTGCATCAAAAAGTCTTTTCCTAGCTGTTGGGATTTTAAATTATTCCAATTCCTTTGGTTTCCCCTAACTTTAGGACTTTTTGAAGTGTCTCTATACATCTCAGCATATTTCACAGTTGGTTTCCTAGTATTTTCAGTATTATTGATTTTAATTGCATTAGGACAACCAGATTCTTTCACAAACTTAATCATAGGCCTTGACATATTACTACCAGATGTTTCTCCTTGCTCAAAAATAGAAGTATTATTACCATCTAGGTCACTCCTAACATCTTTTGACACATCTACACTAGGTGTGGGCCTAGTATAATCAGTGACAGTGTCATCCACAAATTCAGGTAAACCTGTCCATGACAGATCTCTCTGAGGAGGTGAATAAACTTGGGCAGGAGGAGGAGGTACAACAGTATACTCATTGAATCCTACACCAGTTTTATCTTTAGCAGATTTTTGACTCTCTAAGAGATCATTTAAATCTTTTGAAGCATTACCAAATCCTGCTAATTTATGATCTATGCTTTCTTTTTCCTTCTTCAACTCCTCAAGTTCATTTTTGAGAGATTCAATTTTATTATCTCTAATTTCTACATCTCTCTCCAGGACTCTAATTCTTTCACAGAATTTAGTTTCATTTACTTTAAATTCTACTAATCTAGCCTCAACTTGAGATAAACCTCTTTTGTAGTTATACAAGTCAGTCTCACAATCACTAAGTTCTTCATTTAACTTATTAATCTTAGTGTTGAGGTTTTCTGTGTTTTTCCTACATGATTTAGAACAATAGGAATCATCATATACCTCATTGTCTGAGCTTGAGCTTGAGCTAGACATGGCCATAAGAGCAAATTCTGTTGGAACTACATCATCTGCCACAAGTGCATGGTTTTCATCTTCATTAGCCATGTAGCTCCAATCCCATCCAATGCCATCAATGGCCATCAATGCCTTAGGAGCAGGTTCTTCCACCTTAGGATCCTTCCTGTAGCTTTCTCTCTTTCCTCTGTCTTGACTTCTTGGTGCTCTGCACTCTCTAGCAAAATGACCCATTTTGTGGCAATTGAAGCATTCCACCTTTGATTTGTCAAAACCAGCTACATCAGATCCTTGAATGGTAATCTTCTTACCAGTCTTCTTCCAAAACCTATCAGCCCTCATGCTCAGCAAAGCCAAGTTCCATTTGATGTCCATCTCTTCTATATCATCTTCATCAATCTGAGTGATGTCCTCATATTTGATTTGAGAACCACTTGATTGAGTAGCTATGTATGCACAGATAGTATCATGGCTTAGACTAGCAGCTGCAACCTCAGTGCTAACAGTGGAAACTTGACTACTAGCAGTTGGAACACTAGCAGTGGGAACTTCACCTTTTCCACTGCTGGTGTTTGATGAAGAAATGAAGGCCATGTTTTGAGAGTTTGATCCTGCCTTCTTTTGGACTTCAGGTTCATAGACTTTGAGATGATTGTACAAATCATCCAGACTCATTGTGTCTAGATCATCTCTGTTTCTCCAAACAATGGTGTACATTAACCATTCTGGTGCAAGACTTGTCAAAAACTTTTGGTTTAGATCATCTTTTTCAATTGGAACATCCATGAACTCAAGATGACTCACAATAGCCTGCAACCTATTAAAGGTTTGCTCAAGTGTTTCTGACCCTTCAGCCTTGAAGTTGCCATATTGTTGCTTCAACTGATTCTTCTTTGTCTTTTTGGTGGCTTCATTTCCACCAAAAGTTTTCAAAATGGCTTCCCAGAGTTCTTTGGCATTATCATATTTGCTGAATCTTAACTGATGTTCATCAGGGAGAGCCAACAACAAAGTAGTTCTTGCCTTGACATCATTTCTTCTTTTCTGCATGTCTTTCATATTATAGCCACAATCCTTCCTTTCTTCTTTGTAGAGGCTTTTCTTGCTAACCGCCCCCACGCACACCAGCTTTCCTGGTTCTTCTAGTGGTACTTTGTTAAGAGTCACTAAACTCTATGACTATCCCATATACATAGTGTTTCATGTTGTTAAGTACTGGTTGGAATTCTGAATTTCCATTTTCAAAACTTTCTAGTGTCAAGAATTTGGAGTTTTTGTGGAGGTATTGGTTGTATGGTTTATATGGATCCATTTTATGTTTGTGTTTTAGTATAAGGTAAGAGTTGTTATCTCTTTGATCAAATGTTTCTCAACAAGCTCTGATACCACTTGTTGTTCCTAAACTTGGATCTTATGCCTTAGGTTATAAGGTTATTGTTATCTTGGATTAAACACCAGGTAACAATGAGGAGAAACTTGGTTATGATTTCACACCAAAGGCTATGCGGAATCTAACCTTAGTGGATCAAGAAGATAACAATGAAATGAAATGAAAATAGTGAATAACCAAAAGCTTTGATATTATTAAGAGAATAATACGAGTACTCTGACAGTACTAGGGTTTACAAAACCTTAAAGCTATGAGAGTAATATGTGAAAAATGTGTATATATGATCTATGTGTATTTCTACTCTAACCTAAGGACTCCTTTTATAGCACAAGAGCCCTGAACAAGGATAATACATAAACCGTATCTCCTAAATAAAAGAGATATACACAAGATACATTCCAAATATAGTAATAACGCGTATTTGACTCTGAGTAATCCTTATCTTCAATCAGGAGTGAAAAGTCTTCAATTAGTGGAAACCTTGGCAGTGGTAGAGATACACTAACAGTAAGGAAAAATCTCTAAGCAGTGGGAACCAAATTCACTAGTAAGTGGGAATGCGCTTTACATTTTATTCCACATAAGGCTTCCATTTGCTTAATGCAAATTAAGCTCAAAGTTACCTCTAGGACTGTTTGTACTCAGTTTATGCTTAAGTGCTTATTTGAATTTTTAAGCTTATGGCTTATTCTTTCTGCTTGTTTCTAGTTCAATCTTGCTTATTAGATTAGATTTAAGGTAGTAAAAGCTTATTTCATTCATAGCTTAGCTTATTTTAGCTTTTTGAGTTTCCTTAGTTTAGTAAAAAGCAAAATTCCTTTTAAAGTCTATGTTGTTGCTTCCAAAGCTCTTTTCTAGCTTATTTCTTAGTTTTAAAAAAAGTTTGTTTTTACAAAACTTAATTTATTTTCAGCTTGTTCCCATAACTGTTGATTTAAAAGTTTTACAAAATAAAAAAAAAGAACAAGGAATCATGGGTGAGCAAGGCTCGAACCCATGACCTCAACCTCACTCTACCCTTTTATAAACCTCAACACCACACACACTCACCACTGCGCCCTTGGGACTTTTACGTCCAAGGGTGCATCTTTTATTCTTTTATAATCTTTTTGAGCTCTTATTTGAATAAGCACTTCGCTATTTTTGAGCTCTTAACTAAAAACCTAAAATTTCAAAATTTTATTTTTCCTGCAAACTTAACTTACTCAGCTATTTTTAGAATTTTTCTTAGATTTTTAAATTTAAGCTTAGTATTTTTCGTTAATTAACTTTGTTTAAAACTTTAAAAAATAGAAAATTAATCAAAAAAATAAAGTTCTTTTTTATAAAATTTTCTTTTATCATATTTTAGGCTTAGGATTTAAATTTACTTTCGTAGGGTTAAATAATTTAGAATTTCACTTTTTAAAGAACGGGATTTGATCTCCGTTCTCGTATTCTTCGTTTTTTTACTTTAATCGCTCCCGGTTTAGGATTGCCTTAGTTTTTTCTTATAATTAGGATTAGGAAAAGTTTAAAAATCATTTTAGGATCAACTTTTGATAATTTAGGTTTTTAATTGTTAGTGCAGTTTGCTTGTTATTTTTGCTTGAGCTTTTATTTGATCAATAATAGGATTTTAGAATTCAAAAATCTTCGAGACTATTCAAATCATTGTCCAAATTAAAACGAGGTCTCAATTTCATAATTCTTGGGGTATAAATGACCCGCTGAACACTTACTGGAAAACGTACGATATTTTTGTGTGAATTTTCCTTTTTACCTTTTTCCTAAAGGGTATTTTTGGAATTTCTTATACTTTGATATTATTACGTGTATTATAATTTGAACACATCATACCCCTACACTTGAGCTTTTACATGCTCGATATTTACAATCTAACTAATGACCCGATTTGAGGTGGATCAAAATAACATGGAGATCATCTAACAATTATATGGGAGTATTGACTTAACTTTTCTTCCCCATTCTTCCGTGAAATAAATACTACCATGAATCCCAATCGTCCCAAAACAATATTTACAAGGATAAAGACTTAGAAACCGTGTACTCAAATACTTAACTTAGGTTAAACACAATAATGTACTAAAAATAAGTACATACAAGGTAGGCTAATGCTTTTTGGGTGTAACGATTGGTTTAAGGGGTGACAATGTTCTTCATTAATAGTCTGGATTAACCAGAAAATTACGAGAACCATGAAAAAGGATAGGCTCGGAGGGTTGTACTAGAGGTATCCTGTACTAAAGGTGAGTGCATGGCAAGGTTGTGGGATAGTTATATGATCGGTGTGACCATCATAACAATTACGGGTTTAAAACATAGGTTAATACTAATGACTCTTATCAAGCAAATCCTAATACTTACTATGCGGTCTTGGGATGCATCACAAAAACAAGTTCTAGAATTTAATATGCTACCGGTACACTCTCATAATCCTAAAGTAACCAATACCAATGTTCCAGAAAAGGCGACAAAACCACGCATACACATCCGTAACGACGGAATAGACACACATGATTGCTCACTCCTTAACTTGAACAAGCTAAAGGTATAATATCTAAGGGCAAACCTCACATTGTGGGGGTGGAATTTGAGGGTTTTTGTGCTAGTAATATAAATTCCTATCCATGAGACGCTAATAATACTTGGTTTTCGTCGGTATGTGTCGTAACAAAAAAATTGGGTAAAAGTTACCTCTTATGCTATGTTTCGATATATTACCCATCATTTTAAGGACAAAGCAAATGGCAAATGAAAGAATAGTTTCTAAGGCTTATTTTCCTCCTACACTTAAGTTGAACATTGTCCCTAATGTTCTCTAAAAGTACCCGTTGAAACGAATAAAGGGAAAAGAAAACAAGGAAAAGAAACTAGTACTCCCATGGTTTACTTAATAATGGAGAAGAAACATGTGATAACTGGTTAAATCGTCCTCCAAGAATCATCCAATGAATCTTCCTAAGAACTTCCAAGCTTCTTCTCATCAAATATAACCTGTAATCAAAGACAAAGACAATTATACCAAGCATAAAATGTGCGATTTACCAATATACAATGTGAATTTAGGGTTCGACTCGATAGATAAGATGAGAGGATTGTTAAACTCATTAGGTATTTGCAGGTTTATAATAGAAGAATACATATATTAAATAATAGAAGAATACATATATTAAATGTTATGCAAGTTTTATTTTCAAAAATAATTAAAAACTTTTAGTTTTCTTGACCTGGGCATTTGACGCCATCAGGGTTTGTGTGACCCCGTTACAGGTGACGTGGTGACGGCGTCGCGTGTTAATCGTGACGCCGTCTCCACAGTTTGTGAAAACAAAATTTTTATTTTTGCTGAAAAATTTCTTGCACTCGATTCCATAAGTTAATTCTCGTACAAATGGTTGCATAAAACCTGAGATTTAACAATTCAATCATATGACTCGAAACTAACGCGAATTAATCTAAACAATTTATTTAACATGTTTGAATTTGGTTCTAAAAACCGGATAAATACCCCTACACTTATTAATTGCAAAATACCTTTGATTGAAATTAAGACGAGGTTAAAGACAAACAAAGCATGATTATAAGATAGTTCAAACATAATAAAACAAACTATGAAGAATTCAAACACACATGACACTCCTAATTGCGGGAAATGTAAATTGGGTTGCCTCCCAAGAAGCGCTTTTCTTTATTAACGAGTCTTGTAGCTAGACTCGAAGTCACACGTCCTTACGTAACTTCTCCTTCATCATCTATTCCGGTTAGGTATTCGGGTCCAAGCTTAATAGTGTCTTTATAAAACCCATCTTCTAAGTCGGATGGCCTCCTACATCCTCTATCATAGTCATTCTCACTAAGTATTACCCTAGATGATAATAAGTCATGACTCTCGCTAGACAATCTGCTCCTCTCCGGGTCCTTATATGGTGTTTTAAAGGTAATCTCGTTAATCCCATCCGTGAAAGTCATCAATCCGTATTTCCTGTTTATAGCTAGGCAGGCAGTCTCAACGAAGGGTCGTCCGAATACTACGTTTGACAAGCTTGGATCAATATTGGTCTCAATACTTTTCAGGATGGTGAAATCCATGACGTAACTCATATTTCCTACAAATATGTGCATATCCCTTCCTAGTCCTACAAAATTTCTTCCTAAATACTCATATCCATCCTTTCTAATAGAGTTATAATAGTCTAAGGACATAATGTTCATGGGTAGGTCGACAGTAATGTACCCGTTAGCCGTAAATTTATGTCCAATCATGCAGGGAATTTTAAGGTTTCTTGGGTCACCCTTTTTTATTCTAAAGTCATAATTGAGCGAGCATTTAGGCATCTCCTTAATCAGTGATTCATAAACCGATTCCTCACTTGTGTTAACTAAATCTAGAGGTTCTTCAACATCAAGCCATTCTATTTCTTCGTCATTCTTGTTAGGTCCTAGATTATCAACAGTTGTACCTTTTAGCTTCAGTTGTGATGTATCCCATTTTTCATCATTGTGTACCATGGTGTTGGTGTCTTTGGAGCTCCCCTCTTTTCCATGCTCTTTTTCTTTCGATCCGTCATTTCTGATTTCGTTTGGTTGCTTGGGGTGGATTGTGATGGCATTAATTGAGCCATGGACATGGTTTGAGCATTGCGGGTATTGAGTTGGGTAGGAATAAGCAGACAAAACTGGGGAAGTACTCAGTTTCGGGTTCTTAACCGTATCGCTAGGTAATGTGCCTGTTATTTGATCGGTGATGGCTTTCAACATGGTGTCAATTTTGTTGGTTATCTCACCTTGTTGTCTTTTGTAATCGGCTTCAAACTTGGACAATATAGTGTCTTGAGATGCCATGAATTCGGAAACCAATCCTTCTATATTTGATTGATTGTTAAAATTTTGAGGACGGTTGTTGAAGGAACGGTTTGGGATCGAACCGTTAGATTAGAACCAGTTAGGTGGGTTTGAAAAATTGTTTTGGGAATTTTGGGGTTGTCTACACCTAAGGTTTGGGTGACTTCTTCATGACGGATTGTAGGTGTCACCAAGATTGTTTTGCTCGGGCTTAAAAGTATACCACTTACCTCCCGCTTCATCGGTATGCAAGGATGTGTATTCAACAAAGGCTTGTTCGGGGTCTTCCATGCAATACTGAGTGTCGTGGAGACCACTACAGATTTCACATGGGGTAGTGATTTTATTTACTTGGGTAGGTTGTGTCAGAGCAAGATGAGCTTTCATCAAGCGTTGGACTTGATTTTCGAGCTCGATTAGATGACGGTCGGATGTACTCGGGACATCTTGAGGCAATATGATTACCTTGACCGGCTTAGCGAAATCCCTTGGGTCGTTCCAACTTTTGTTGTCACGAAGCTTACCACCGGCCGATTGGTCAATGGTTCGTCTTGTGACGGGATTGACATGGTCATAAAAAATTTGGACTTGAAGCCAAAGGTCGATGCCATGATGAGGGACTTTTTGGAGTAAGTCTTTGAAACGAGTCCATGCTTCGGATAGAGATTCTCCATGATGTTGTTGGAACATCAGGATATCGTTGTAGAGTTTTGCAGTCCTTCCCGGTGGAAAGAATTAAGCAAGGAATCGGGTAGTAAGATCCTCCCATGTAGAGATGGATCCTGCAGGAAGACGTTCAAGCCAATTGCTAGCTTGATCACGTAGGGAAAATTGAAATAAACACAGGCGCGTTCTTTCCCTATTTTCACCGTCAAGGTCAAGTAACTCCACAAGTTTAAGGAAATCCTTGAGGTGTTGATTTGGATCCTCGAACCGAAGTCTGTGGAATGAGCATCCATTTTGCACCAACCGGATGGTGTCAGATCGAATAGGTACCACGTTGTTCCCTACGGGGAGCTCGATAGTATTCCTGTAGCCCTCATGGTTGGTTTGGAGTAGTCTCCTAGAGTACGGATAGGATTCTCGTCTCTTATGGTGGTTGACGAGATGGGTTACGAAACAGATAACAACAAGAAAAGATAGACTACAAGAAAGCTAATATGCGGAATTAAATTCTTACTTGAAAGGATTCAAGCGAGTAGAACTAAGTTAAACTATGATCAGAACCTAACTATTCCCTAGGCGGTGGTGCCAAAAACTTGATGCGGTCGTCGTAGGACTTCTACAAGAAGTTTTACAACTCCCTAAGCAGAGCACCTAATCGTTGTAGTAGTAGTATAGGCAAGACTCGGGGGTTGTTATCGTTCACTCGGGGAATAGGTTGGGAAGACTTGATCATGGTCTAACAGAATTCTAAGAGTTGAGAGAAGATTATTTTTATGTTTTTGTGTTTTATGGAAAGCAAGTAAATCATATAATTGGAGAGGTGGCTGGTTTTAGCTATTAAACTAAATATAAATCTACGCTACTGGTGATAACAATAAGATAAAAGATTATGTTTATTTAATCATGTATTACTCCCTAGATTGCTTCTCCTAGTGTTGTTGCCTTGTCACCGTTGTGATGATATGTGTAATTATTTCCTAAGTCATGAACGAATTACACGAACCCGCCGTCTACTTAGTATTCCGCTAGAGCAACGCACACGTAAGGTAGTATGAAGACTATTACATGGCCCCTAGGAGTACACTAAGTGCATGTGAAATATATTAAAAGTGGATCAACCATATTAGGGGGCAAGGTAGTATGAAGACTGTTACCCGATGGTATCCTTTCTACACAATCATGTTTCCCTAGACATATCAACAGCGATACAGACAAAAGCTGGTTTTCTAGAGCCTAACATGCACATCCATCACAAGAAGCAACACCACTAAGATCTACATTCTAGGTTTCATACAATCATAAATAAACACAATAGAAGGTTTAGCCAAGCATATTAAAGATAAAGCAAGAGCATAGATAGATCAAACAACACATAGACATATTGAATGATTAAATAAACCTTACTTGATTAAAACATGAGTTGGAGGAAGTACAATAGGGTTTTTAGGCCCTAAATTCGTCCCTAACAGCTGCTAAACGAACTAGGGTTCGTACCCTCTTTTTATTCTAAAGTTACACACTCAAAACCCTAAATTCGGGTTTGTATATATAGGAAAAACGTTGTGACGGCGTCGCGTTTTAATCGTGACGCCGTCATGAAAGAGAATATTCTAGATAATGGGCTGGGTCGTATGCTCTGACGCCGTCGTGGAATCTTGTGACGCCGTCTTGATCTTCGTGGTGACGGCGTCACGTTGTATTTGTGACGCCGTCTCCAGCCACTGTAGAGAAATTCTTGATCAATGTTGGTGTAGGTCCGTAGTCTTGTCCGTTTCTTCTCCAAATGAGCCCAAGTCACGTGTAATTCTTCCAAATGCCTTCCAAATGAGAAATACCTGAAAATGAACGATTAAGTACCTATTTTGGGCATAAATGCATGATTTAGGGGGTTAAACGACCCCGAAAAAGTATATAAAATGACACCTCATCATCAGTACTTGATTTATTGTGTATATACATGTCAATTATGGTCATGCATGTCTCCATGTTAAATGTTTAATGTGTGTTGTAAAACTGATTATCTACGGGTCAAACTATCAGTTTCTTATGTTCAAGCAACACATGGTTTTATAAGAACTACTAAAAAAACAGGTTTACTGCTTTTTTACATTCATTAATTGTGTTTTTTATTCAATATTGAAGGATATAATTGTTCTATAGACATAAAATACCTTTTCTTATAGATAATATCAATATTCAATATTAGTATTTGCATTTTAAGAATGAAAGGTTTGTGCATCTTTAGCTATTAACTTACCTCTAGAACTGTTAGTTTTCATTACAAAATTCACTCCTGCTTCTTAACAAGGTTACCTGTGTACCTCAAAAATTTTGAAGAATGTCTGTATGTGTCATTCTATCTATTATTTACACAAATGATTAGAATTTATCGAATACTTGGTCTGATTATTATGGTTGCAAACACCATAATCACATCCAATTACGCACTCATGCAACACGTTTTATTATAGGTGATTATTGATACTAATCATACAGTTTCACCCTCTTTATATCTTGTCATAATAGTGAAACAACTAATGTCGTCGTCATCATCACAAGTGACCAAACCAGCCAACAATAGCTTATTAAAAAAAGATACGCAGTTGTTCCAAAAATTAATCTGGGCCGTTGATTATTTTTTCAACAGCCTCATTACGTATAAAAGCATCAGATTGATAATAAATCCATTCGACACGAACAAGAATGCCAGGCATAAGAAAACTTGAGGACGGATCAATCAATTACAAGCATCTTTAAAATAATGGACCCATATGTGCTGAGTGCATTTTTCTAAAAGCACTGTGTTTTGTACAATATAAGTACAAAACAAATCGAATAATCTTATATTAATCATGTATTTATTAACCGTAAATATCTATACAGAGACAAGTATTACAATGAAAAGTCCATTTTTGTTAGGATTTCGTTTTATGTGACGACATTACAAAATTACCATAGTTTAACATACCACCATACGTAGGGACTAGAGTAGTCAACTTAGTATACTTATGTATTAGATGGTGGTATAAATACCCCTCCATTGCTTTCATGGAAGGGTGAGACTTTTGTAATACTTCACTTTTCATTCTATTTTACACACACTAGTTTCTCCCTCTACTCTCTCTCTAAACATGGCATTCTTATGGTTTGTGTAGGATCCCTGGATCATTCCATAGATTAATCACAAGATCAATAGCACAAAAGATTAAACATTAAAGAACTTTTTGATTGAAAGAAATAAGAGTGGCTACAATCCCTAAAGATGAAAAATATTATGGAGTAGCTATATTGTCTAACCTAGAAATGAAAATAAAATGGCTTTATATAGCCTTACAATGAGACCTAAAGAGGCCTTTGGGCTTTGATGGGCTTTTTCAATAAATGCCCAATTACATTAATATTACACGCTTAAACGAGCTAGACTTTTGTCTTGTATCTTCGAGTGACCGAAGCTTCTTTGTTCGGGTCCATTTATGTGATCCTAACAATCTCCCCCTAGATGAGGTCATGAGAAGTTGTTTGAAGCTCACTCGTGCTTGTCTCTTTAGCTCGTTGTTGATAGGGTACTTCACTTGTTGTGCTTTGGTAATTCAATCTTTAACACCTTGATCATGATCTTCAGAACTTGATGTGATGACTTGATCTTGATCTTTGACTTGTTTAAGCTTTACTTCTCTGAATTACTTTGTGATCTTCTTTCACTTTGACTTTGCCATACGCTGATCTTTAGTCTCACATGCTCATATCTGTTGGAATCTGGAAAGCTTTGATGATGTATCTTCTTCTAATCTCCATAACGTTTAGCATTTGAAGAAGACATTGATTTTCAGAGATTGTGCGGAAGCTTTGTATGTAAACTTTCTTGATTTCTTCAGATATGTGAGTAAGGATATGAGCATGTCTTGCATCGGATACTTTGAGTCGTCATTCGCTATGATAGAACAATTTAGTCACCAACAAAAACATTTTGTTATGTAAAATCCACTTAATGTGTTCTAGAAAAACATTTTGTGAACACACAAAGGTTTTATATTTTGAAGGGACCGAGTATAGACGATACTCAATCTGGTCGGTTACATTAACCTCTGATTCCGTGAGGATCAATGATTACAGTATGAATACTGCACCTGTGATCAGATAGATTCATTAAAAGAACCTTCTTGACAGGTTTTCCGGCACGTGACAAGCTAGTTCCTCTAATACCTAAGTATCAGATTCCCTAATGTTCGCCGTTCTCTAGACCAGATGTCCGAAGACTAACACACTATAAGTATTTCTACTAATAGAATGGTAAAGAGTGAGTCAGTACAGTTACTATCTGCTGACTATACCGTA
>BQNB010130787.1:0-13545 GCA_026074375.1 Tanacetum coccineum
CCAGCTAAACATGGATTGTTTGCTCAAACAGAGCTTATGCAAACAGCTTATAGCTAATAGCTATAAGCAAAAATCAATTCCTATTCTATCCTAACCCTTAACCTTCAAGGACTATTACCAAACTTGATCATCCAACAGCCATCTAATTCCAAGAGATGATCCAGTTTATAAGAGAGCTTTTAGTAGCTTAAAAATAGTATGAGCTTATGAAACAGTAAACGAGCTTAATCAACCATTATTTTCCATAAAAGTGAAATCAGAATTGACAAAAGAGTTTAAAGAAATAACCATAAAATTTTTGTTTATTTAATAATAAAATGAATACAAGTTGGAAAGGAAAATTACATAGCTATAAAACATAAGCTGAAAAATTAATGCAATTAAGCTAAATATTAAGCTAATAAAAAAACTGAAAAAGAAGGTTGTTTCCTCTGTGAGTGAGAAGGTCTTGTAATTATAGCTGAGAGAGAAGCTTCTTAGGCTATAAACATCTCTCCAAGCTTGGTCTCGTCCCTTCTTTTATTGGCCATCATTGGATCCTTTGTTTAAAGCCGTCGGTTATCAAATAGTGTGCACACGGATTACCAGCGTGATTCTGTGTGTCAGAGTACTTGAGCTTCTTTACAAAGGTTTAAGTTACAAAATTTCCTTCTTGTGTGTTTTCTTTAGAACCCGCGTGTCCTCCTGAGGCGTCTTGGCCAATGAGAGGCCTTGGTGACGTTTTATTCTGCCAACTCATAACTTGGTACTCGAATCTTGATGCCACATCATCAATTTAAATTACCCCTTTGATTTTGACGGGAAATTGATTGAAGAAGATGATAAACAGTAAAAAGGGATTCGCACCCTTTTTAATTGTATGTATCTTTGTTTGACCCAGGGATTTAGGGGGTTTGACTTAGGCCCGAATATAAAAGGATTGGGCCACAGGCTTGGTTATAAAGAAGAGTAAATGGGTTAATGATTTTGGTTTATTATAAGGAGATAATGACCGTTATCTCTTAAGTATAAAAGAGATAACGGTGTTAGGGTTTTAGGCATTTTTGGTTAAATTAGGTTTAACATTTAGGGTATTTTAGGTATTTTGAGGATTTTGTCTTTTTGTGGTTGACCAATGTTGACCAAGGATTAACTATGTTGACCATTGATAGCAATCTTCCGGCTCTTTTGTACTCTTTCCATTCTCGTGTTCGTGTTTGTCTGGCTTTTGACTGTTTTCTTGTGATATTTGCATTATCGTACTACACATACACAACAACAAAAATCACAAATTACAAGCATATTTTTTACACAGTTTGATCATTTAAGAGCATTTTGGATATACTAAAGAATGTGATTTCTCACATATCAAATTCCCCAATTAAGTGTTGTCGTGTCCTCGACGCAATATTATATGATCTAGATCACCAATTACCTCAGAACTTCCCCCAAACCTAAATCTTTGAAAGTAGCAAGATTTTTGTGTGGAAAGTTTAAAAATCACAAGCTTTAAAAACAACCACCATTTTTCCATTTCAAACTTTTTCCATTTTTTTTTTAACTTACCTAGAATATTACGACTTTCGGTACTTCCATAACTGTTTGGGATCATAGAAACAAGATACATTTCGATCGAGAATTGCCCAAAAAAGATAATTTCATCAGTTCCCGACTTTTCACTTGCGCCAAACCAGCTTAAAACGAATCACTCTCGCTTAATATCAGTGAAGATGTAACAATATCATATTTGAAAAACTAGGTGAACTTTCACTCTCGACAATTATTCATATCTTAGGTGTATACTACAATTTTTGCT
Source organism: Tanacetum coccineum (assembly GCA_026074375.1). NCBI lineage: Eukaryota > Viridiplantae > Streptophyta > Magnoliopsida > Asterales > Asteraceae > Tanacetum > Tanacetum coccineum. Next base: position 1,796 of record BQNB010130787.1, read on the forward strand.
ATATACTACATAAAAATTGTTGCTATATACTACATAAAAATTGTTGATTTAAGTTTAATCTCCAAAAACAGCACGTATATTAATCTGGTTAGGAGCTTATGGGAGAAAAAGCCACAAGTTACATACATGAGCTCTTTAAGATTTTCAACTAATCCTTGTTTAGCATCCCACTCATGCTTAACTCTATCATTTTTCGTTCTTCGCGAACAAGCTAGAGCTCAACACGCTCGATCAGGTCAAAATTTATTCTTATTCTAAATCCAGTAGGTAAGTCTAAAGGATTGACAAAACACTCACTTTTTTATTTTTGAATATTTAAATATAATTTAATATTTTTTTAAATTTTGTGGGAAAAACTGGGTACGTAAGAACAACGGGCAAATGTAGGTAAGATCATATCGAAGATATACTACCCCATACTAAAATTAAACATTGTCCTCAATGTTTCCTAGCCTAAGACTTTTAAAAACCCCATACTAGAACTTAAAAAGTCAAATGCATAATCAACATGAAGAAAGTATCAAACATAATCTTAAGCCGTTTTATCATGTGCTGCTAAAAGATAAATCGTTAGTCATTATTAATCTTTAGGATATCGGATTTCCCCAAACTAATGGCAAGCAAAGGCTAGGAAGCTCGAGTGGACGGACAAAAACAATTGAAACGAAGAGTTCTTCAGAAAATTTTGGGTTAATCTTGCAAACAATCACAAGTACAAACAATCAAGAATTCAGCAAGGTACAAGTCCTATCTTCACATCACAATAGAAATAAGAAAGAAGATAGAAGGATAAGCATGGGGTGCCTCCCACGAAGCGCTTTATTTTTGGTAACCGAGTCACATAGCTTAACTCGATCCCCGAATTTATTCGTCCTTAGAGAAAGTGTGGAGATCCTGGACTACCTTAGGTGGTAAATCCCATTTGAAGTAATGCTTCACACGATGACCATTCACCTTAAAGTTTGGACCATTCGGGTTGAGATAACTTATGGTTCTGTAATGAAAAAACTTGGTGATGGTGAAAGGTCTTACCTAAAGTGTTTTAAGCTTTCAGGAGAATATCTTTAGCGGAGAGTGAAGAGGTTAACATCGATCACCAACATTGAAAATGCAGTTTTTGATCTTAGAGTCGTGAAGCTTCTTCGTCCTCTCTTTATATATCAAAGAATTCTCGTAAGCTTGATCACGAAGCTCATTAAGTTCATTAAGAGTTTAAAGTTCTGGTGATCACCCGCGGGTTAAGCATCCGAAATAGCATGCTTCAAAGCCCAATATGCTTTATGCTCTAATTCGATAGGTAAATGGCAAGACTTTCCGTACACTAACTTGTAAGGCGTACAACCAATTGGTGTCTTAAAAGCAGTACAAAATGCCCACAAAGCGTCATCTAGTTTGTCGGACCATGAGGCACGGTTTTCTCCAACCGTCCTTTCAAGAATACGTTTTAAACCTCGATTGGACACCTCCACTTGACGATTCAATTTAGGGTGATAAGCTGGGATTCAAGACGATGTTTTGACCCCATACTTAGACATTACTTTAGCAAACTGATCATTACAAAAATGGGTCCCACAATCGCTTATAATAGCTCTAGGTGTTCCAAATCGGGCAAAAAGAGACTTCAAAATTTTTACTACAACTCTAGCATAATTTGTGGGGAGCGCCTTTGCTTCAACCCATTTTGAAAGATAATCAACGGCTACGAGGATGTATTTATTCCCATGTGAAGACGGAAATGGTCCCATAAAATCAATACCCTATACATCAAAGATTTCACAAACTTGAATAGCGTTTTGAGGCATCTCATCTCGTTGTGAGATTTTCCTTGTCTATGACACGTATCACAAGATTTCATCATAGTATGGGCATCTCGATATATGTAGGCCAAAAGAAAACCAGATCAAATACTTTTTAAGCGGTAGATTGGCATATGATGGCCCCCGGGGGTCATTCATGAAAGCGATATAGAATATCAAATAGCTTCTTGCCCATGCTTACACGTCGTATGATTTGATCCGCACAAATACGAAAATGAAAGGGATCGTCCCAGAAATAGTGTTTAACGTCCTTAAAAAACTTTCTTTTTGGTTGAGTTGTCATTCCTTTGATGATAAAATTCCCCGCATGGTAATTTGCATAGTCCGCAAACCAGGGGGGTACTGTCAATAGAAATAACTCTAAGAGTTTACTAAAGGAAAATGTTCATTTATGTCCTTGTTTTCTAAAACATATCATTTCTTATCGAGGATTCTCAAGCTCAGATAAATGGATCCGCCGCATTGCTTCTCACGGATGGTGTTATCAATTTTGTAGGGGAAGAACCCCAAAAAATGGGCAACCTCGATTGGCGTCTTGTTGTTCATAAGAATACTTTATAAGCTGAGTGATCCGTATACACTATGCTTTTAGCTAGAACAAAGATATGGTGAAACTTTTCAAAAGCATACACAGGGCAAGCTGATTTCCTTTTTCGTGGTAGGGTAATGAATTTGAGCTTTCTGTCATTGTCTGCTAGCATTATGTTTAGGCTGAAAGGGCTTCGATCTTCTCGTTGTTCTAATACCGCACCACATTCAGATATCACTTTGCCTCACAAATGAGTTTGAAAGGTAGGTTCTAAATACAGGACAATTAAGATAGAGCATCGGTTAAGCTTGCTTTTGAAGAGTCTGAAAATGCAGTAATAACGAATCCTTAGAAAACACAGAACGGTGTTCCTTTCTCAAGAAGGTGAAGTCAGTGGTATAGCTATTTGGAAACGTCTTGGATAAAACGACGGTATAAAACGGCATGACCTAAGAAAACTCCTAACCACCCTTTACGGTAGTCGGGTGAGGTAGCTTTAGGCGATAAACAATTGACTTCGCACGATCGACCTCAATTTTCCCGGACTTTAACATCAATTCTCTTCTCCTACACATAAAGTGAAAATTTCTCCCAATTATGAACTAAATTGTGTCTTCACACCATTTAGCTTCTTTTCTAAATGGAAAGGCATGAATCAAAAAACTATCCCCAAAACTGAGAAATCATCCATAAACTACTTGCATAGGTCTTCTTGATCATATCATGGAATAAGGCTTCATACATCGTTTAGAAAGTACCGGAGCTATCTACACAACCCAAAACGGCATGCGACGGTACGCAAAGTTCCATACGGCATGTGAACGTAGTTTTTCACTGGTCTAGGGGATTATTGGTTTTTAGAAATACCTGAAAATTCCATCTAGAAAACTAATTAAATCCTCATTCCCGAATAATTTTTCTATCATTGATCCATAAACGGCAATGGAAATGATCTTTCGAGTTGCTTCATTTAACTTCATTTAGCTCATACAAAACTCTCACCCGATAACTAAACGTGTCAGAATTAATTCATTCTCTTCATTAGCAACAACGGTTATTCCTCCTTTCTTTGGAACACAATGCACTGGACTAACCCATGGGCTGTCGGAGATCGGGTAAATCATTCCGGCATCAAGAAGTTTTAAGACCTCCTTTTTTATTACCCTGTTAATTTTTGGGTTAACCAGTTCTTTGTCTTTGATACCATCGGTCTTGTAATATCCTACATCAAGATTTTGTGTGTAAAAACACAAGGGTCGATATCCTTGATGTCGGTTGATTTTCCAAGCAATTGCCATCGTTATGAGATTTAAAGCACCTTTAAGAGAGCATTTTTTTCCATCATATTATTAAAACCTTTTGCAATAATCACGGGTAACTTATCGTTTTCTTCTAAGTACGCATATTCCAAGTGAGACGGTAAATCTTTTAATTCCAATTCCGGAGGCTCTTCAATTGAAGATTTTGCCTCGGTGACTTCACTTTATTTAAGGTCCATCGGAGGAAGTTTGAAATGGGTCATTATTTAACAATTTTTCAATTAAGCAAATATCTTCCTCTGGATTGCAATCGGCATGATCAATTTCTGGTGAAATCGAATCATCGAATCATCCTTGAGATAAGCTTCGATTTCTTCCAAAATGAATTCGGAAGTAAACGGCTCAGACGTCGGGGTAGGATTTCCAACCGAAGAATTAGGAAATATCCTAGCAATTCCGGATCATATTCCTCACAAACTGACATCAATTGATGTCAATTCGGTTTTACGGGGGGGGGACTTATCATTTGTAGAGGAGTATTCTCGTGGTGTTCTGATCTAAATTAAAGTGACGTGCTTCGTTATCAACTCCGATAGGGTTATTGCTTCTCCATAAACAATCAATTAAAGCAGAATGGTCACTCAAAAGGACTCTCCAAGTATGAGATGCGTACTCGAGGTTCGGCTTGAAATCTGACAACAACAGTCGGCAGGAAAAATGAAATTTTCCCAAATTTGACAAAATTGTCTTGGCGGAGCCTTTAGGATAAAGTAATCAATGGTCACCTAACTTTAAAGTCATCCGAGTTGTGTAAGTTCAGGTAAAAGAAAGCTTTTTCCTCAACTTGAAAGAGCATAAGTTTTTGCTTGTGCCAGATCGGCCAAGGCGTGACATACATCTATTCTCGGGAAATTACATAGAATAAGAAACTTGCCGGGATCTCCAAGCTTTTCGGGAAGCTTTTTGAGGAGAGTCGCCGAGCAATTCTCGTTCAACGGTATCTTAGCTAACTCAAGCAACTTTTATTTATTCATGAGCTAACTCTTAATCACAGTAAGCAAAATCTTTGGCATCAAAAGGTAAAGCACTCCGCGAAAACTTATGTCAAAACGCAAATCTTGAAACATTTGAAAAATCTTCTCTTTTTGATTTAAAGCTTTGTCATGAGACTTTTCTTGATTAAGTCGAGAAGGATATGGAATATGTGGCTTAGGTAAACTCTTCGGAACATCAGGTTCCGGAATGGGAGTGGTTTTAGACAAAGTCTTTGGAACATCGGATTCTGAAATTGTAATGGGAGTAACCGGAGGTGGGATTTGAGTGGTACTTCCTTAGAAATTAGATTGCTCCTTATCCGTTGTCTCCTCGGTTTCTCATTCCACTACCTTTTTAGGAGAAGGATTAGTAGGAATTGAGGGTCCCTCGTAAGCAACACCACTTCGAGTAGTGATCACTTTCATCTCACCCTTCGGGTTTGGAATGGTATTACTCGGAAGAGTACCCGAAGTTAAGGCTTGGTTTTGAAATAATCCACAAATCATGTTTTGCAAATTATTTTGAAAAGTAGTTTGTTGATTCATCATGATGGCTTGTTGAGATTTTATCGTGTTTTGAATTTCATTCTTAAGGTCTCCTTTCAACGAGTTGATTTGATTTTGCATGTTTCTCAACATTTGATCGTTATTTCTCTTGTAACTCGAAAAATCATTTGAAATCTCTTGTTGAACTTGATTATTAGGCACTTGAAAAGGTTGGTTTTGAAATCCTTGGTTTTGAAAATTTAGAACATGATTATTTTGAGCTTGAAAACCTTGATTACCATGAAAATTATTTCCCCGATTAAAATTATTCCCTTGACCTTGATTTTGATTAAACCTATTTTGACCATTGATTTGCACCGGAGCAAAACCTGGTGGTGCCATTTGATTACTAACACGGTTTGGATGGTTAACTTGATTGTAAGTACCCGTAGTCGCACAAACACTAGCTTGATTGTTATCGGTAGCCGGACAATTATACCAAGAATGGGCACCACCACAAGTAACAAAAGTTTCCACAACCACTTTAACCGGAGCGGGAGTGACAACTTTTTTAGAAACAATCTCAACTAAGGTCGAAAATTGTTCTGCAATGTCTTACTATCACTTTCCCTAGAAGTCGTATTCATCCTAGAAGCATTTGGTTTGTTTCGTGAATAACACACTTTTGATTTGTTCTCAATTATATTCAAAGCTTCTCTAGTCGTCTTACTCAAAAGATTTCCACCCGCCGCGGCATTTAAGGAGTCTTGATCGTTGTCGTTTAAACCGTTATAAAAGGTATCAACTTGAGTTAACTCCGTAAATCCGTGGTGAGGACAAGCTCTAAGCATTTCCTTAAATCGTTCCCACGCTTCACTAAAAGACTCATCGAATTTTTGGGTAAATCGAGAGATTTTATTCTTTAAGTGAGTGGTTTTCGAAGGAGGGAAAAATTGATTCACGAACTTGGTAACGAGATCCTCCCAAGTCAAGATTGAATTAGGAGGTTCTTTCTCGTACCAAGTTTTAGCAGCCCCCTCGAGTGAATATGGAAACATCATTAGCTTAATCACATCGTTTGACACATTCCTAAATCGTAGAGTCGAGGTAATCCTTTTGAAACTATTGATATGAGCATGAGGATTTTCGTTCTCTAAACCGTGAAACGGGTTCGCTTGAACCAATTGAAGCAAATTTGTTTTAATCTCAAAATGATCCGCATTAATTTCCGGTAAAACGATAGCTTCTCTGTACCTTTTCGTGGGTGAACGGAGTAGCTCTTCCATTGTACGTTTTGCCATTGGTGCAACGATAGTACGAAGCTCGGGTTCGACTATGTTTGAAGCACATCCTTTATTTCGACGTCACAGAATGGTGACGTTTGAATTATTTGGAAAATTGAAATTTCTAGTGCGCATGCACTAAACAAACAAATGAAATGAGAAAAGAAATGAGAAAATGAAATATTTTTGTTTACCGAATAATCAACAAACTTAGGGTAACTCTCTTAAGTAAAATAAATTTTACAAAAGAGGTGCACTTTTTTCGTAAGTGACACAAACGGTAAAAAAATATGAATCTTTGGTTCGGGAACTTATTGATGGATAATACTTCAATTGAAAGTATTATTTGTTGTATTCTATAGAGTTAGACCAGACTTTGTTAATTTTTTTATTTCTTAATGAATTTTACAAGAAAAATTCAAAAATTCCGAAGAGGCAAATATTTTGTTTTTTTCTTATTAATCTTCTACTTATGACTATAATGTAGAAAAAGGTGTAGATGTGTGTGTTTTTTAACTTTTGTATAATTTAAATTTTTTTGTAATATTTGATTTTTAAAAGCGTAACTTTCAAAGATGAAAGGTTCTCCAAATCACGATCAACAAACTTCAAACGAAAGAATCTTAATCACAAATCCCCGGCAACGGCGCCAAAAATTGATCGTTTCAATTTAATACGTAATAATATCAAGTATATAGACACTTTTATAAAAATACTTGAGACAAGATTGATGAGCAAAAATCCTCATAAAAATACCACACGTCAAGAAAACCGGTAAGTGATTACCGGGTCGTTTTCCGAAAGACTTATGAAATTGAGACCTCGTTTGTTATTTGGACAATGATTTGAATTGGTTTGAAGATGATTTGTTTTCTAAAATTATAAAAGTGAGCAAATTAAGGTACAATTTAATCTAACTACGAAAAATGCTACACCGACCCCCGAAATAAATTAAAACACGGACAAAATAAACACAACATAAAATTAAACCCCTAAATGCTTTTCTAAACTGTATTTTCTAATCCTAAATGACTATTCTAGAAGAAGAAAAATGTAAGGAGTTTTAAAACGAGTGTGTGGTAAAGCTTGAAAACGAATAAAACGAGATCGGGGATCGAATCCCGTTCTTTAAAAATTGCACTTTCAAAATATTAACCCTACGGAAGTAAATTTCGAACCTAAGCTAGATTATGATAAAAGAAAATTTTATAAAAAAGAAAATTATTTTTTTGATTATTTTTCTATTTTTTATTATTTTTTAAAGTTTTTAACAAAAATAAATGATTAAAAATATTAAATAATCCTAGAAAATTACTAAAATAGCTAAATGATGTAAGGATGCAGGTAAAAATACAGGACTTGAAAATCAGCTCGAATAAGCTCAAAATAAGCCAGTTAAGCATCGAATTGCTTTTGGTAAAAAGCGAAATTTAAGGGACAATTAAACCTAACTACAAGAAATTAATACGGAAAAGTAAATTTTAACTAAAAACGCAAATCGGGAATAAAAACGGGACCTGAAAACCCTAGATTAACAAAATTAAGCCTAAATGATCTTTTTGGTTTTTATAAGACTTAATTGACTAAAAAGATAAAACAAAGAAAACTAGACTAAAAACGAAGGTGTTTAGGGCTTAAAAAACTCTAAAAACGTGAACGGAATTCAATCCCGTTCTTTAAGAAACAAGATTTTGCAATTTTAACCCTACGAACGCAAATCTAATTTTCCTAGGTTCTAAATGTCAAAAGAAAATTTTCTAAAAAAGAATTATATTTTTTTGACTTTTTTATAATTTTTTATGAATTAAAAACGATTTTAACAAAATTAAATGTTTAAAAATACTAGACTATTTAATAAAAATCTGAAAAAATTAGCAAAAGTAGATTGAATAATGTGGAATCTAAGAAAATTAAACTCGGGAACTCAGCTTATCAAATAAGCTGTCAAATAAGCTAAAAATGTCTTATAAGCTAAACGGGCTAAAATGTGTATAAAGGATTTATTTTGCAAATGTATAACGAAAAAGACCCCAGGGCGCGTTGGTAAGGGTGTGTGTGTTGAGGCTTTAAAAAGGTTGAGGGTGTTGAGGTCGGGGGTTCGAGCCTTGCTCACCCCCGACTTCCATCTTCCCTTTTTTTTATTTTTGCAAAAACTTTAAAAAGCAAATTTGTTAAACAGCTTATAATAAGCTTCTTTTGTAAAAACAACTTTTTTAAAAATAAAAAATAAGCTGAAAAACAGCTTAAAGAAATGACAGAACACTTAACTAGTTTTTTTTTTACTTTTTTCAAAACTTAATAAGCTAGAAACTAAAATAAGCTAAACTTATGGCTAAATAAGCTACTACTAAGCTAAAACTATCCTAATAAGCTAAATTTGACTAGAATTAAGCACATGACTAAAGGCTATAAGCTGAAAAACAAAATAAGCATTCATGGGGAACCACAGATTTCAAAACAGACAAAGTGCTGACTTTGAGCTTAATTTTAAGCTTAAAGACAGAACCTTGTGAAGATAAGCTTTATTCATACTTAAAGCCTGGCCTAAAAGCTACTTAAAACTGCAGAGAAAAGTCATTTTGAAATACAAATAAGCAAAGAAAAAGTTCAATGAAAAAGCTAATTACTACTGATTTTATATTTTTGGATTTTTTTTATGAAAAGCTAAAATAAGCTACAACTAACCTTGTTAAGCTAAATTCCAATTTAATCTAACCTTATAAACTAAACAAAACAAAAATTAAGCAAAATCTTAAAGCAATAAGCTATAAATCTCTAAATAGCACTCAATGAAAACTGTTTAGCCAAACAGTCTTTAAGGGCACTTTTGAGCTTATTTTTAGATAAGCTAACGGATCCTTAAGGGATTTTAGCTTATATTTACCAAAATTATGACTAATAAACTACTTAGAACAACTAAAATTTAATCTTATAAACCTAGGGATTGGATTTAAATTCAATTTAAAAGTAGCAAGGGCCACTACCAGTACTAACTCTCAGTTAGTACTGCTATGCCAAACACCCCTTTATTTTCTTCAAAATCCATTTTAAGCTTATAAAATTGAAATTTAATGAACAAATATCAAATACCAGATATTAATAGGCTATTAACAAACATAATAAACAGATTTAAACAACTTAATAAGCCAGAACAATAAGCTATAAGCTAAACTAATACTTTTGGTTTTTATGACTGATTTTAAGACAGATTATAGAAAACTAAGATTTAAATCTAATCATTAAGAACTATGAACATAAGACAACTATAATAAGCATAAGTGAACTATACTAATCAGAAATAAGCAATCAAATAAGCAGATTTAGCAAACAATAAGCTAATAAACAGATTTATACTAAAATATTAAAGACAGAAAAGTAAATGATGTAGAACCTGAAATCCCAGCTGAACAGGGATTGTTTGCTCAAACAGAGCTTATGCAAACAGCTTATAGCTTATAGCTATAAGCAAAACCAATTCCCTAATCTAGCCTAACCCTTGACCTTCAAGGACTATTACCAAACTTGATCATCCAGCAGCCATCCAATTCCAAGGGATAATCAAATTTATAAGAGAGCTTATAGTAGCTTATGATTAGTATGAGCTTATGAAAACAGTAATAGAGCTTAATCCATTATTTTGCATAAAAGTGAAATTAGAATTAGCAAAAGAGTTTAAATGAAAATCAAACTTTTATTAATGACTGAAATGAGTACAAAGTATTGAAAAGGAGATTACAATTGACTAAAAACCATAAGTAGAAAAATTACATTAAAATAAGCTAAACATTAAGCTACTAAAAACTGAAAAAGAAAAAGAAGATGCTCTTGTGAGTGAGAAGGTCTTCTATTTATCGGCTGAGAGGATGCTTCTAGGTCCTTTTACACGCTCCTTTCAGTCTTGATCTCAACCCTCCATTTAATTGCAATCATTGGGTCCCATCTTATGTCCGTTGGATTAAATGTGCTCACACGGATTGCCAAGATGGCAATCCTATAAGTTAGGAGCTGTGTGCTTCTTTTTGCCTTGATTTAATGTAAAAATCTCATCCCTTGTGTGTTTGTTATCATCCAACGTGTCATTCCTTGAGTAATATCAACCAATAACAAGCTTTTGATGACGTTTTTTATGCTGACTCATAGCTTGGTACTCGAATCTTCTTTTGGCCACGTCAATTGCATTTTACCCTTTGATTTGATGCGAGGTTAAACAGAAGAAGACGATGAATAGTAATATTTTTAACTCGCGCCATTTTTTACTTTTAAACGTTAGGTTTTGACTCGAGGCTTATGGCTTTGACTTGGGCCCGGGTATAAAGAAATTAGGCCATGGTTATATGGGCTTGAGATATAAGGGGTTAAACGGTTTAAGGGTTTTGGTAATTGAACTTAACGACCGTTGTCTTCTTAATAAAAGAGGACTAACAGTGTTAGTCACTTAAGGACCATTTGTGAATTAGTTTTAACAATAAGGGCTTTTGTGGGATTTTGAGGGTTTTGGTATTTTGTGGGTTGACCATTGTTGACCAAGGGTTGACTTTTGATGACCTTTTGCTAAAAACTTTCGGCTCTTGTGCACTTTTTTCGTTCCCGTGTCCGTGTTTGTCCGGTTTTGACCGTTTTCTTGTGATATTTGCACTATCCGTACCTACACATTCACAAACAACAAAATACACAAATTCAAGCATATTTTTGCACATTTTGATCATTTAAGGGCCATTATTGGTATAATAAGGATATGTGATTTCTCACATATCAAAATTCCCCAAACTAAGTGATTGTCGTGTCCTCACGCAATATTATATGTCCTAAAACCAAATACCTCAAAACTTCCATGCAGCCACATAGTGTATAGTCACATTTAGTAGAATTGCATAAACTATGAGGACAACCTTAAAGCAGTTTCGAGTGTTTGGATAATCCAAAGTGCTTATATTTATTTGCTTATTTTAGGGTCAAATAAGCAATCATTGTCTTAAAAACAACCTGACCCTTTTCAGCAAGTACAACTATAAGGAACATTTGACAAAAAAAATGTTTTTAATAGCAGTTTTGATCCCATACAGTCATGTTTTTAGGCATACCCCTTTTTAAGCGTGAAGGTTCTCCCGAGATGGCAGAAAGGATACAATCGTCATTGGATGCCAGAGCTTAAAAGGTACCGGAAGAACCACCTTCGAATCTGCCACAGTCGATACATTTTTATTCATATATTTATCAGTGTCCATAATGATAGAGTACAAATATAAATAGACGTGCTTTGCAGGAGTATATTGTTAAGAGCATACGGGAAACACAAGAAGTCTATACATGTTATTAAGGAAACCAAAAATGCATTAATAAAA
>BQNB010130788.1:6116-18883 GCA_026074375.1 Tanacetum coccineum
AGAAATTCACTTGCGCGACCTAAATCCTAAACTTCACTTAATTAAGTTATAATTATTCCTCGCGTTTTATCTTACGTGGCTTTAATTGGAAACTTTATATTTTCGATAACTTTCTATTTTTAGAAAGTTACTATTTTCGAAAAGTTACCATCTTTGGCAAGTTTAAACATCTAAGTATATTTTTAATACTTATCATTTTATTTAAATTCATGTACTTAGTTAAAAATTATAAAAGTCTTATATGACCCGTTGACTTTTTAAAGTAAACATTTGACTTTTCTTTGACTTTTATACGTATGTTTATTTTTACCCAAATCTGACACGCGCCAAACGACCCTCTAATTCACATTTTTCACGACCCGGAGTAAAAAGAGATTTTATGCGAAACGATATTCCGAACAACTTTTTAGTTTTAGCCGAGACCTGAATCTCGAAAGAAAATGACCAAAATACCCTTTTACAATTCTGCTGTAACTTGTATTTTCAATAAAAACGCAACAGTTTGACAATCGGTTTTGACCCGCTATATCACATTTTCGTGACTTCGACCAAAAAGATATTTTATGTAAAACGTCATTCCGGACAACTTTCGTGTTTCGCCGGAAGGGCGGAAGGTTGAAACGAACTCGAAAGTGTCCAAAATAGTTGTTGAAAATCGGATCAGCAAGCAAAATAAGCTTATATAGCTAATTGCAACATTTTAATTTTTCTAAACTTGTTTTCGCCGTAACTTCTTCTTTATTAGGAGTTACGGGATGTTCAAATTACCGAAACGCTCGTAAAAGTACCCTCTACACTATTATCCAACCAAAAATAAGATTTTACAAAATCTCGAACCCCGTTTCGCAGGTTCTGTCTTCTGCTCTAAACGGCTAGTCGCAAAATGCGCCAAAATCGATTTTCTGACCAAAAACTCATTCACAATATGTCTAAATTAGTTTATTAACAATGTTTATATCGCTCAATCAACCAACATATTCTAATTCGCGCAAGACCCACTTGGGTTTCATCACATGCAACTAGTCGAAATCGACCAAATAAGAAAGTAAACAATTACAAGTTCTTACAATGCTATATTAAGCATAATCGGATACATGAAAAACTCGACTCGTCCCTTCTTAACCTTAGCCGACTCGAACAAAACCAAGAACCAAAACTGGACCTTTTCGATTAAAACCGACAACCAAAACTTGCTTATCCAACCATTTTAAATCATCCTCAAGCCGAAAGTACTCAAATCAAACCCCGATTTTAACTCCAAAAATACCCATTGCATGTGTTATTTTATTGCGTAGTGTGTCGGTAATGGAAGATGAGAGGATTCAGAAAAGTAAGCTGAATCATTGTGCATGTGACTTTGTTCCGGCGGGACCAGCGGTTTTCTAGGTGACCGAAAAGACTTGTTGTGTTCCGGTGGTGGTGGATATGTTGGTGGCAGCTCGCGGTGAGTGTTTCAAGGGGAGGGAGAGAGAAAAAATTTCAAGGTTGTTTGTTTTTATGATAAAAAATAGGAGTAAAAAATGGCTATATAAAGAATTGAGCATTTTGGCCACTTAAACACAATAGTTCTCTCCTCTTTCTCTTGTAGAATTTTTGACATGTCCATGTTTTACTTAAATTAAAAACCGACCAGGCTTTAGCTCGGGATTTTACTACCGAAACTATTTTTATTTCCGTCACATTTTTCTTGGTTTAAAACATTTAATAAAATGTGTACATTTTTAAAACACTAATCCGGATCAAGACAAGGAAAAAAATGACGACATTCATAAAAATAATAGATTTACTATCTTAAAAATAATAACGAGTCGCGTCGTATATTTTTACGATGCCCAAAACGATTAACAACTGCGCGGTCAAATGGTTACTCGCGAAATTGTCAAAAATAATTATTTAAATTTCGTTCGAAATAAAATACGTATATTTTTATGTGTACGACATAATAAAATTTTAAATTGTAAACATTCGCTTACAAGAACGTCGTAAATAATAATAATGAGTCGAATCGCGGGAAGTCATACGGGTATGATAACTAGTGTTGTTACAGAAATCACTGAATAGTCTGGCAAATTCACAAAGATAATGCGTAGGGACTCTTATATATGTTATGATCTTGTTTTTTTACAATTGTGTGACATAGTGTAAGCATGATTTGACGTGTCCTGTAATAAGATTTATGGTGTATCTCTTTTGGCGTCTAAATCCTACAATAGTGCATCTTTTGTTTTTTGTGAATCGGAGGCTGGAGCAGACTGCCACCTTTTCAATATCAACTAACTCGGAGTGAGAAAGTTGATAGAAATGCGTGTAATCTCCGTGAGAAATGAAACAAGAGTCTGTTGAGAGACCTTGAGTGGCTAGGGAGGGTTGTGCATAGCGTCACTGGGTCCATGACTGTCTTCAATGTCAGAAAACAACTTAGTGTTTCTGACAGATTATGTATTGACCCGGTTTCTGCCTAAGTGTATGGAGGGCTTCTTTCTTTTCACCCTTTATCCTTACATTTCTTTTTCATTCTTCAACCCCTTCAATGCTTACCGAGACTTCATAACTAACACCTTGTTGGGTTTATTCCAGTGATAGCTCCATCTCAGTCGGCACTTTTCCCGATTCTCACTTTTTCTCCTTTTGTATCATACCTAAGGACTTCTACACTAACTAGTGGATATCCCTGGGTAGATCCCTCCGGTTCTGGTTGGATCATGGGATTTAAATACCTATGCCTAACCACCTTATAACTCCATAAATTTAAGTACATGGTCGGTCTTTTGGGTATTCCATCTCAGTCAAAACCAAAATCATTGAAAATTTCAATCAAAGTGTTTGATATACATATCAAAAGATTTACACTTTGAAAGTTTTTCATCATCACTAAAAGCTCCCCCTTAACATGTGCACCGTAATCGTAGTACATGCTAAGTGTGGAGTGCATTGAGTCCATTTTATCTGATCACATTTCAATACAAATTAGATTTAGTTTAATTACATTTTCTCCCCTATCCAAAATGTTAATCCTTTGATATTTTAGATATCAATTGATTAAAATTTCGGGGACAAAATGTTACATTTTAACTAAAAGGAACATTTTAATGCTCCCCCTCAATATTTGAGGGTATGTAAGATAGTGATGAGTACAATAATTTGAAATTTTTTGAATTTACTAAGAAATTCTTGAAAATTTTATACTCGAGCACTCCTTAATATCACCATAAAGTATACACTGCATATTTATATATTCACAAGATTATTATGTACGAGGTTTGACCTGAATGATGAGAACATCATATGATGAATCACATGGTCCTTTGAAGTAGCCGAAGGTCTTCCCCGTATGGTCTTCCTCCAACAAACTTTTCTAAACTTCTTATCAACCTTCTATCTCTGAGCTTTCTGTCAATGGCATTGATCATCACTCGAGCTCTTCTCTTGTCTTGATTAGTCCATCGTCTCTTTGGCAAGTACTCCATCTGAATACTGGCAGCAATATCGTTGAGGGCAGTACGAACATGATTTAGTATCCCATCACTGAACTTGTGAAGTTCATCAGTGCATATCAAACGATTTTTGTTCATGTCGACCTGATAGATAATGCCTTAGATGTCAGGGTAGGCAGTGTAGGGAGTCATTTTTCTGAGGTCTGAACGTTGAGAGTCTGGTCTTGAGAGGCTGATCTTCATTTGGTAGCTTTCGACTGCCAATTGTAGATCTTCCACGCGTTCTTGAATGACAATAAGACGTGTGTACATTCTCAAGGCCACATTCAATGCATATCATTCACCCTGACTAAGGTTGGTCAGCTTACCTTGAACAATAATGAGTAACATGTCATCAATGTCTTGGCATCGAAGTCTCTTGAAGTCGCCTTCTTGAAACTTGTATAGCTTGTCGTCCTGTTGTCGAACAGTTATCTCTTCTAAATGACTGTAACCATAGAACTTCATGTTCTTGAGACTGATGACTGCGATGATCATGTTCTTGGACCCCAGTGATATGTTCCCTAGTAGGCGTGTTTATCGTAGACAATAGGTATGGTACTCCACATACTTCTAGGGATCATGTCTTTAATCCATTTAATTTGACCATAATCAGCAGCCTTTGTCTTTGTAATGGAAGTGGTGTACTTGTAACTTAAGCTTCCTCCTTTTAAGTATTCAAGATCGTTGTTGATGAAATGATTAAAAGGGATAACAAGACGACCTCGTGTATTCGGAATCAGAGGTAGGGGCTTGCTGAGATCATGGGGATATGGCATTCCTTCAGGATTATTCCAGTCTAATTGATCATTGGTAGCTTTGAAGACTTCTTCCAAGTGATATTCCAATTCTACTACACTCTTGCACGAACCTTTCATGAGATCATAGGTAGGACCGGTCAACAACTCTTGAGTCAAATAGTCAATCTTAAGTCTGTTCATCATGAAGGTAGAGAAGTTGATGGGAGTAGCCATAAGTTCATCAAATGAAGATTGTGAGCCGGCAGCTTATGCCAAGTGAGTAATCTATGGTTCAGGAGGTTGGTCAAAGACAGTCTTTATGAGGTGCCATTCATGATCAGGAGTTGGAGAGCTTGAAGGATTCCACTGACGTTCATCTTGTGCCTCTCTTGTAGGAGTTACATCATCGTCTCCAGTGTTGAACTCTTGATGTGTAGAATCATCTAAGTCAGTTGGTTGAGATCTGGATGCACCTCTAGAAGAACTTGTTATCCTGCTCTCCTTATGAGTTGGTTCATTAGTTGACTTAGTTTCCTTGCCTGATCTCCTTCTCTTTGTCCCTCAATTTGATCTAGTGCAGGGTTCTTCATCTTTATCTTCATCACTGTGGCCTCTTGAAATTGTGACTACATCACCATATGTAGAAAGGATGTCTTTGTCAGCGTTATATGCTTCAACCAACGCATTGTAAAGATTCTTTTGAACTTCAGATCTGTCAATTGATTTATTTTCTTCCATTTTATCCATGAGAATCTTCTTTAACTCGAGTTCTGAGAGCGAAGAAGCTACTGCGTAAGACGTCTGAGGTTGATTGGTTGATCTAACACTTTTGACATGATCTTTGAGGTTTGAGATTTAACCTGCTCCTTGATTATTTTATTCATGTTGGAGTTAAGTGAGTTGATAAAGTCTTGATTCTCAGCTTTAGATTCTTCTCTAAGCTTGTTTGATTTTAGCTGAACAACCAAATCTACTGCTGCTTTCATCTTTGAAGCAAGGTAGTTATCAACAATGCCCGGAATAAAGGATACAAATTCAACAAATTGATTGGTTTATTTGAGCTCAAACAGTTCAATCTTTAATGAGGAAACCCTTTGTTCAAAGCCGAATAGAGATGCAAAGTTGGGGATTTATGTTGGAATTCGAATCCGGGTTGACCCGGATCCAGCCCGCCCACAAGATAACTTCCAGCAGTTGAAGAAAAACGGTTGTAACTGACATTATGCAGTATATAACTTCTGTCTCTTCATTCCTTGGAAGATACAAACGAGAACACAAAAACACTCGAAAGAATAAATACTCAACCAATGAGATATAATTGGTAATTCTCATTCGTGATCGAGAATTTCTCCGAGCAAACAAAGGGGAACTTAGGTTGTGATATTGTCAAGACTTTTCCGTATTGTAATCGTCTTACCGACCGATGATCTAAACATTGTTCGATTGCTTTCGCTGTACCGATTCGGGTATGTATCATATTGGTAAATTTGTTGTTGGAAAAGTTGTTGATGTTGAGAGATTTGGTGTTTGTTGCAGCGAGTGAATGTTGGGGAAAGGTGGTTGAAAAGTTGTTATCATAGTAGGAGGTGTCTCAGTGGTAGCAGTAACTGGTATGTCTACAAGAGCGCCAGACTGGATGTTTTAATTTAAAACAGAGTCAATACCTTCATCCGTAGATGGATTGATAAACTTTGAGACCAAATCTGACATAGAAGAGCTTTGCTATTGAACTATAGGAGTGACAGCAGTTAGAGTCACCTGAGCGTCTTTCATATTTTTGGTTGCATGAGCTTCAGTCATCTCAGCATCTATCCTTTCCCGGTTGAGATTGAAATCTTCATAGAGCATCTCTTCATCATCATATTCTTCTCCATCTTCCACATCATCGTCCTCTTGGGTTTCACTTTTCTCAGAGAGTTGATAATCAGGTGGTGTGTGTACTCTCTGACCAGACATATCTTCATCACCTTCTACTTTCTCTTCATCTTCCACATTTTCTTCTTCGTCTTGATCATCTGGCGTGTAAGTTGACAAGTTTGGGTGAACAAAATCATCACCTTCATCATCTGATTCATTTTCATCACTGTCATCATGTGCGTCTGACTCTTCATTAACATCATCATCATCATCACCATCACTAAAAGTCCAAGACTCTTCCTCACTATCTGAGTTATATTCAGGTACATTTGGAACCTCTGGTTTGTCACCAGCTCCTTCATCTGTACCAGACTTCTTCTATGGTTGCTCATCGGGAACCTTTGACAGTGGGTCAACTCCATAACTTGAGCCACTTGCATGTGAGCTGTGAGTTTGAATCCGACTTATTTTGGTGGACAACTTCATTTGTTCATCTTCAGTCAAAGCAACTTCAGATAGCACTGTGAAACCTTTTGCTTTAGACTTTGTAGCAGGTTGCTTTTCCTTAGTAGATTGAGCCGCCTTTGATGAAGTCTTGAGTCTTTTTCCTTTTGAAGCTTGAGCAGGCTTCTCCTTGGGAGATGATTCAGAATCAGCTTTCTTCTTTTTGGGTTTTGGAGTCTTTTCACCAGTAGCATAAGCATGATAAGTCTTGTAGGCTTCAGACTCCAACATGGCTTGGTTTGTTAAGTGCTGAGGGAGATTGGCACCGTATATTTGTGTGTCTTGATGTTTGGAGATAACCCTTATTGTTGTAAACATGGAGTCATCCCTGGCAGTGTGCCAAAACATCTTGTTTCTCCTCGATATTGATGGATCCTTTGCCATGAAGTAGTCGACAATGACTTTGGTGAAACGTGGATAGAACATATCATTGTTCTTCTTTGAGTCTTTGTTTTCCACTTGAAACATGAAATCCTCCCAGAGTAAGTAGACATAGTCAATATGCTTGTTATAATACATGCCCCATAGGAGTTGAGCACGTGACAAGCGAAGTCTTTCCAATCCAGTAGTTTTCCCACTTAAACATTTGTTGATAATAGCAGCAAGTGATCTCCATGGTTGATGCATGTGATTAATGTTGACATCAGATAAGACCTTTATGTCACCAGTATGTCCAAGATCTCTTATGAGAGGGAGGATCTCCTCTTCAAATGGAGGTTCTTCAAATTTCTGGCCTGGGAGTTTAGGGCAGATTTTGAGCATATCTCTGAAGTTGTCAACATTAACAGTATGGCTTTTACCATTCAGCTTGAACCGGAGTGAGTAGTGATGTTTAGTGACAGTAGCCCAAAACTCTTGCATGTAAATTTCAGGAACATCAGCAGAGACTTCAAATGCATTGTAGAAGGGAGTGAGCTTCAATGCGTCTAGTGCCACTTGAATAGTTGGTTCATTGGATTTGAGCGTTGAGCTTAGACGTTGATTGCATTTCCTGATCATGAGACGGTTTTCAGGTGCTACAAGAGCATCATCCAATGCCTTTTGGAGCATCATCCGATCCCCTTTTGTTGTGGCTTTCAGTAAGTTGTCCTGGATTCTGCTAAGATGAGGATCTATTACAGTTAAGTAGTTACAATCAATTTAGGGATACAGAAGACGTTTATACTGTCGTATTGAGTGTACTATGGCAGGATGAATTCATGTTGTGATCGTTTCGATTTTATTGGGTGATTTAGGAAGACTTTTCTGACTTATTAAGACCTATCCATTAAATATGACAAGTAACAAACTTAAATTGTTTATAGCAAGTGTATAATTAACCAATTTTAATTTAAATTATTAATTAGGTTCTATGTTTTTTTTTTTTTTTTTTTTATTTATTTATTTATTTTTTTTTCTTTTTTGTTTTTATATGTTTAATAGGATAATTTATTTCTTAAGTATTTTGGGTCTATTGTATTAAGCCGTGTTTTCAGAGTCAGTAGTTCGGTTCCTTATAACGACAGAGTTGTTCGGTATTTCTAACTAAGAGTTGTTCTGGTACATTCTTAATAATAGGTGGTGTTCAGGTTTCTTTATACTTAGTGTTGTGTTCGTACCTTTCTAATGACAAGTTGTTCGTTACCTTCTTAGGTCTGAGTTGTTCGATCACTTCGTAGACATAGAGTTGTTCGTACCTTGCTGGTTAGACTAGTGAGGTGTTCGATACCTTCGCATAATGTGGACAAAGTTGTTCACGAATACCTTCTTAGACTAGAGTGTTTGATACCTTTCTAACCTAGAGTTGTTCATACCTTCTTTCATTATTGTTGTTCGATACCTTATTACTCCAAAGTTGTTACGATACCTTTCTCACACTAGAGTTGTTCTGGTACCTTTAATGACAAAGGTGTTCGATACCTTCTATGACCTGTGTTGTTCGATCCTTCTGAACTAGATTGTTCGGTACCTCTATCAGTTAACGTGTGTTCGATTACATGATACCACAAAGTTGTTAGATTTTTTTTTTTTTTAACCTTTTTCTTTTCACCACTGATTGTTCGATACCTTTCTATGTCACTAACAATAACAAAAAAGGTGTTTCGATACCTGTGGTTATGATGCCTGAGTTGTTTGATTACCTTCCACGCAAGCGTTTGTTCGATAACTTTTATCATTTTCTAACAAGTCATTTTTAGGCTTCTCATTTGACCGTTAGCACTTCAATAATGATAATGTTAACGTTTAGGCGCGAGGATATACCACTTTTAAGTCGCACTAGTAACACCAAGAAAAGTTCATTGGCCGGAGCATAATTTAACCATTAATCGCCACATAAATACAAGTAATGGTAGAATTAAAGATTCACAAAACATTCGAATACAGTGGATTTAGCTCTCCTTAGACACAGAAATCACTCTATAACATTTTACACAATTTCTTCAAAAACCCTATTCGCCACTATATAATTATCGGCAAGTGATAACAACATTGTAATATCGAAAACCTCCATTCAAAACTGCTTTAAATGGGTGTTTTACACTCCAAAGTAAGCAAAAACCCTCATTCAATTTAGGTTTTTATCCATTTTCGATTTTGATGAACCCTAATTTGACTGTTAGCGTTTTTATCGAGGATCAAATCCAGAAACTGGAAAAAATAACGTAATTCGTTTGAAGGTTATGAGTGTTTTGGAGACTGTAGCATAATTTATTTAGCTTTAATACCTCTTGGTTGAAAAGCGCTTGATGTGATGGATTGCGAGGAATGGAGGATCGGTGTGTGTGTGCTAGTGAGTGTTGTGAAAGATGGTGACGGGGGGGGGGGGAGGGTCGCTGTGTGGTGTTATTAAACATTTTTTGTTTTTGACACATTTGGCCCCTCAATCTTCAATACCCTTTTATTTTGCATGTGTAAGTTTTATAAGGCATATACAAATTAAACAAACAGCACTATTAGTCCCTAATGTTTAAACTATCATACTATAGACCTTAATTTTAGCAAAATATTCCCTAAGGCTTAAAAAGTATTACATAAATAAGGCGCACAGTAAGCTAAACTTTAAGCTTTACTCTTCTCCTTATAAGTCGGACTGGTCCGTTATTGTTAAAATAAAACCTTTTTCCTTTTAAAACAACATGAGCATTCTGAAGAAAGATTTTTGACATTTTCTCTACCCTCAAACAAATGACACCGCTCCCGCCCCCTATCGGCCAACCTCCAGATTTTTATATTTAAAGAGTGTGTGGTCGTTGTTTTGAGAAGTTAAATGGCCCTAGAATAGAGAATCATTTTCTGAGTGATGCAATGTTTATGTGAAAAAGACACAACACCATAGTAAATAAGATTTCTCTTATTTTACACATAGCGCACTGACACGGTCCGCTTATGGTAAACATAGAAGCACGGTTGTGATGCAAAGTAATCACACGCTTTTGCAATGGTCATTAAGTAGACCCATGCCCCGGGAATAAATTTTGCGTTTGTTAGGAACAATGTCTTTTTTGTGTGACATGTCTTCCTCGAGGGTGAAAACCCGGTTTACTATTCTGAAATAATAGTAAGCCTTTTGCATCGTTATTGAGTATACATATTGAATTTTGCGACGAAGCTTGTATTTATGGGCAGTGTTTTTATTGAAAGGACATTTTGTGTGGGACTTAGATTCTAGCGTTTGCAAAAGAGCGGATGCTCAGAGATAAACTCCTTTTGTTATATTTTAGTCGTTTTTTTGAGATTTTCTATTTTGTATTTTATTAAAAGTTTTTGTATTATAAAAATGAAAAATCTTTTTGGTTTTTCTGGTTTTTAAGATATATACATATGATACAGGATATCAGAATAGGTGCCACCACTATTCTTCAGCTTCATCTGCCAACTGTTTCAGGGTCTCAAGCGTAAAGCTTCGCATTCCGAGCTTGTCGATCAGAAAATTAATCCTTTCTCTGCACAGGGACTTTATGAAGATGTCCGCTAACTGATACTCCGTGTTGACAAAGTAAAGCTCTACTACTCCGTTCTCAACTTGCTCTTTGATGAAATGGAATCTTATATCAATATGCTTCGATCGGGAGTGTTAAACATTGCTGCAGCATAAGGCGATATCGCTTTTATTATCACAGTACATTGGAATTTTGTTGAATCCAAGGACGTAGTCGGTAAGTTTTCTTTTTTTTGTCTATGTCTCATCCATACGATTTGAGCACATCATCGCCCGACATAGCATATATTTAGCTTCCGTACTAGGATTCGCAGCGCGTTTATGCCTTTTGATGGACTGCTAACAAGTCTATCTTACCCAATGAAAACTGCTCATTACTATCCAAGATGTGTTACGCGGGTATCTTGACAACCAGCGATGCATCACGATCTGCAAATGCGGTTAGTGCACATTGAAGGCAAATCCTTCGCGATGACGCCAATAGTCCCCGATTGACGGTTCCTTTTAGATACCGAAAGATCCTTCTGACCGCATGTAAGTGCTTTTCGGTAGGCCTAGCCTGATACCAGGCACACATACATATAGCAAATTGTAGGTCAGGTCTTGTTGGGAATTACGTTTTCCTAACTTAGTACCGACAGTATTAATAGTTAGTACTGATAGTTATAGTTAGTCACTGAAAGTTCAAAAGTTATGTACTTATCAGGTTAAGTTAGTACCGGATAGTTTAGAAATTAGTTAGTGACGCGGTTTAGGGGATATGTATGAGATATTTTAGGAATAGATATGTACGCGTTTTGTAAAGCCTTTTTGGGTTTATCCTTGGTCTATATAAAGGATCCCTTTGGCTATAGTTAGATATACGATACTCCAATATATATCATGCAGAAAACTCTATATCTCATAGTTAGTTAATCTGTAGACTTCATCAAAGCTGTTTAATAGTAAATTATTATTTAGTTTTTTCAACTTGTTCTTCTTAGTACTTGTGTTAAGATTCAGCATTAGAAACAATAGGTTATCTTGTAATCTCATATGTTCTCTACATATGCAGCTTGAGTATTCATAATCAGTGTTTCTATATAGTCAGTTGTATTTATACATCTTGGCTATCAACCTTAATAGGCTGCAGAGATCTGTTCGTTTAGGGACTCAAAAGTGGTATCAGAGCCTGTGAGAAACTCTGAATAAGAAGAACAATCAAATCAAACTCTCATACTCTTAAACTAAACATGTCTGCATCACCATCACAAGATGAAATTCCACCACCACCACCTCCACCATCATCACAAACACCAACCCAACAAACTCCTCATATAGTTTCAACCATCAAGCTGCCTATTCTCAAAAAGGGATAATATGATATCTGGGCTATGAAGATGGAGCACTATTTGGCCCATACAGACTATCCAATCTGGGAGGTTATACAAAATGGGAATGGTCCTGTATCAATCACTACAGATACATCAGGACAAATTAAGGTTTTGCCTCCTAGAACTGCAGAAGAGATAGTAGCCAGAGAAAGAGAGAGAAAAGCAAGGACCACCTTGCTTATGGCCCTACCAGAAGATCATCTTGCTAAGTTCCATAAGATGACAGATGCAAAAGAAATGTGGGATGCCATCAAATCTAGATTTGGTGGAAATGACGAATCCAAGAAGATGCAAAAGTATATCTTGAAGCAACAGTTTGAAGGATTCTCAGTATCCAACACAGAAGGGCTTCACAAAGGTTATGACAGGTTCCAAAGTCTTCTAAGTCAGTTAGAGATTCATGGAGCAGGTGTATCTACTGAGGATGCTAATCAAAAGTTCCTAAGATCTCTACCTTCTGCCTGGTCACAAGTTTCCCTAATTATGAGAACCAAACCAGGGGTAGACAGTCTTAGTTTTGATGATTTATACAATAATCTAAGAGTCTTTGAGAGTGATATAAAAGGCTCTACTGCATCATCATCCTCTAGCCCACAAAATGTAGCTTTTGTCTCTGAGAACACAAACAGTACTAATGAAGTTAGTACCGCTTATTGTGTTCCCAATCTTTCTGGTCAAAACACAAAGTATGAACAAACTTCATCATACTCACTTCTTGCTAATCAATCCAGTTGCCCTCAACTGGATCATGAAGACTTGGAACAGATTGATGAATATGACCTTGAAGAAATGGACTTGAAGTGGCAAGTGGCCATGATCTCTATAACACCCTGTGTTTTCAAGTCATTGACGACGTCGATAAATCTACTATTAATTTTTAGTGTTGTACGCGTTTGCTTGT
>BQNB010130789.1:0-18883 GCA_026074375.1 Tanacetum coccineum
AAATTGTGTGCTCAATACTTAAAAGTTTTAATGTTTTTGAACACATTCTTTCTCGACTATTTTTTATGTGTTCATAAACATATAGTGTTCGAGTATAATTTTTTCATGTATTCTTCAATAACATTTCATAAACTTTCAAAAATTATGTACTTGACACTATCTCGAACACTCAATATTAAAAGCAGCGTCATTCAATCTACAATTGGTGTCACATGTATTGTTGAGGGGGAGCAAAATCAAAATCATGTTCCACATAATTCATGCTGAAACATTACTCTTTCCTTGAATTTTTTAAGACAAATTTCAATCACTTGGTATTTCAAAAATAAGTGAATTAGTATTTAAAATAAGGAGAGAAATATGATTAAAATGTGATCTAGAAAAATAATAAGTGAATTAAAAGACTCAAGAGTGAAAACAAACAACTCTTACCCACATGTGCAAAACACTTTTGTTTATCGATGCACGTTGATGTGTCGTTGTGTGGTGTATATTTTTATGATTCAAGTTTTAAATTTATATATTGCCGACTTAACCAAAAACAACACTTTAACGGGCACTGTACCCGGTCGGTGGTAGATTCGTGGTAAGTAGGGTGTCGAACACTTGAAGCGAGGTTAAATCTCTCAATTTATTTATATTTTGGTTATCTAATCTAAGTTAATTCTAATCTAAGTCAAACCTACGATAATCCTATGTTAGTTCTAATCCTAATTCTAATAGGTAAAAGGGGGGTTTTAGCCTGAGAGACTGGCACGGGTTTGGTAGTGACTACAATCAATTCAAGACACTTTAACCCATGGAAGTAAATTAACAGAAGATAAAAGAGCGGTCGAGCCTTATGATAGAAAACTGTATTAGCCATCATTAATCCGATTAGAAGTTGGTTTGTTTATTCAGTGCAATGATTGCTTATCTCAAAGAGGCATATCATTCTTAGACTTAGGCGGGACTTCATCCTAAGACCTAGACACATTAATTCTGTCACAATTAAAGCATCCGCATAAAGCATCCTTATATATTGATTATAATTCATCTAGAGGATGACACCGTGTATGTCGTACGAACCCTAGCTCATTGAGACTTTACCCACTTACTGCTTAACGGTAACTTGTGTTAGGTGGTAGTCTACAATCCAAACTATACCAATGATCAGAACTTATTAGTTAGTACTAAGCCACTACCTTCTATGGTATAACTAGTTCAATCAGGAAAGCATGACGTTATTAGTGATCCTATTTGTTTCACCTATACGCATTACTATATGGAGAGCTATCCCATACTCTTAGCCTACGCCCAAACAACACCGAAGTTGCAGCGCATTAAATATGTAGAACTAGACCCAGTTGAATGATAGGTCACATACTTAAGAACGTAAACAAGTATCATGTGATAAACATAATCTATAAATCAACGATAAATTAAGACATCGAGATATAAACAAAACCAAACATTCAGATCTTCATAATAATGGCTAATACCCAAAGGTATTAGCCTTCAAACATCAGAATTAATACAAGAGTAATTGTTTAGCCAAGGTAAACTAACCGAGTTAACGAATGATACCAAAAACTAAATGATTACAAAAGTATAAGAAATTACACGTTGTCTTCTATGGATTGGAATGCGTTGCAAGACCTCTTCTGCTCTTTTTCTCCTCTGAAAATCGACTTTTGTGGTTTAGGTATCGAGAATATGATTTAGCACACTTAAAACTCGTTTTTGAGTTTTGTATTTATAGTCGTCTAGAGTCGGTTCGATACGGTGTATTGGAGTTTCTTGGAGTAGGGACCACGTTTGATATCTTCTAGAATATTTTATTCCCATATAGCTTGAATACGGCGTATTGCCTTTCCTGGATACGGCGTATTGGACTTGTTTCCTTTGTGGTCTTTGGTGAGTGCAGGCACGGATACGCCGTATCTTCCTTGATGGATACGGCGTATTGGTTGTCAGAATAGTAATCTTCAAAATATCTTCGTTTAAGCTCCAGAATGCGGTGCCTCTTTGCTGTCTGATATTCACCAAGTTACTACAGTTAATTACTGCAATTCTCAAATATAAACGATTAAATAACAATTCTTTGCAATAATTATACAAAATGGGTTAATTACCTGGGATAAATGATGCTATAAAATAGACGTTATTTGATGTCATCAAGGAGTTTGAGGCAGAGGCTAGTGCGGGAGGCACAATGGAGATCGTAGTAGATCCATTGGCTATTGGTGGTATTTCTGAGTCCACTAGAGGAGATGATCCTGATCTTGAGGGTACTCTTTATGATATATCTCATTACATGTCTAAGGTTCCTCTTGATAGGATTATAGAGTTTGAGACTGCTTAGAGACAGTTGGAGGCTGGTTTGTTGGTGGCTAGCGGATAGAGAGCTGGTTTGGCTTATAGGGTTAGGAGTCTAGGACAGGAGAACTTAAGGGTTCGAGCTTTGTTTTGTATCGAGAGAGATTGTGTCGACAGTCTTCGTCGTCACATGGCACTTTCTCAGGAGGAGTTTTGTCAGGTTCGTAGGGATCATGATGATACTCGGAGGAGACTTAGGAGGTTGGAGTCACTTGTTGAGAGGCGTTTGGGATTTCGCTGTTAGTTTGGTAGTACCATGGTTATATAGGACATTAGACTGATGGTTAGGTCTAGATGTTAGTAGTAAAAATAATCATAAATCATGTACCCATTATGGGATGATTGTAACCGAATGATGCTTTTATATATTATATGAAAAGCTTGTTTTGATTCTCTCGCGTATTCATCTTTATTGATTATTTACTTGTTTTGGCAAAACATGTTCTATTTTATTTTCCTTTATACATCTTATTTACCATTTATAGTGTCTATATCTCATATCGAATCTCGCCGTGTGCTATGTCTTGTGATGAAGAATAATGACTATCACTCGTTCTGGTATGACCCAGGAGGCAATCAAAGAACTCGTTAACCAACGAGTGGAAGAAGCGTTGGCTGCTTATGAGGCAACCCATGCTGCCAATGCTCTCGAGGCTGAAAGTCAAAGCCAAAATGGCAGTGACGGCGATAATGGAAATGGAAATCTAAATGAAAATGATAGAGGTGCTAGGCCTGTTGCTCGAGAATGTACTTACCCGGATTTCATGAAGTGTTAACCACTCAACTTCAAGGGGATAAAAGGAGTTTTCGTGTTGATAAGGTGGTTTGAGAAGATGGAAATTGTTATTCACATCAGAAACTGCCCAAAGAAATACCAAGTTAAGTATGCTACTTGCACCTTGTTAAACAGTTCACTAACTTGGTGGAACTCACATAAGAGAACTATTAGAACTGATGCTGCATTTGCCATGTCATGGAGAGAGCTCATGAAGTTAATGGTTGAAGTGTACTACCCAAGGAATGAAATTCAAAAGATGGAATCTGAACTGTGGAATTTGACCATGAAGAATAATGATTTGGCTGCTTATACTCAGAGATTCCAAGAGCTTACCATGTTGTGTACCAAGATGGTTCATGAGGAGGAGGATCGAGTTGAGAAGTTTATTGGAGGTCTCCCAGATAACATCCAGGGTAATGTGATTGCTGCAGAACCCACGAGACTCCAAGATGATGTTCGGATTGCTAACAACTTAATGGACCAAAAGTTGAAGGGTTATGCTATGAAAAATGTTGAGAACAAAAGAAAGTTCGATAACAACTAAAAGGATAGCCGCGGGCAGCAACCACCATTTAAAAGACAGAATGTTAGAGGTCAGAATGTAGCAAGAGCCTATACGGCTGGAAACAATGAAAGAAGAGTGTATAATGGACCACTACCTCTGTGCAACAAGTGTAAATTTCATCATGAAGGGCCATGCACTGTGAGATGTGGGAAGTGCAACAAGGATGGACATTTGACCAGGGACTGTAAGGCCACAAATTCCACTACTTCTATCATTTTTAGAGGGGTCAAGTAGTTTTAGTGTGGTGAGGGTGTTGTGTGTTTGGTTGTTGGTTTGGGTTGATTTGGTTGTTGTGTTTTTGGTTTTGAGGGGTGGGTATATTGTTTTTGTGAGCGTTGAGTTGTGTGTAGGTTTTGTGTGGTTGGTTTGTTTTGGTAGTGGTATTGGTGTTTGTTTGGGGGTAGTTTTTTTGTTGTTGATTTGAGAGTGTGTGAGGGTTAGTGGGTGATTTGGTGTAGGGTGGGCAGTGGGTGGTAGTGGGTGTGGGAAGTGGTTTGGCGGGTTAGTTGGTGTTGCTTTGATTTGGTGATTGTTGCGGGGGGGTTGTTTGGTTTTGTGTATGTGGTTGATTGAAGGGTAGTGTAGGGTGGGGTTGGGTTGTGGTGTTTAGTGGTGGTTGTGTGTAGGTTGTGGTGGTTGTGGGTGGAGAGTGTGGTTGTGAGTGTGGTGATGTAGAATGTGGGGGTTAGGGGTTGGTGACGAGTGTTAGGTGGTGGTGGATAGTTGGTCGTGGGTGTGTTTTGAGGTTTGATGGTAGTTTGTTCTTTGCGTTTTTGTTGTTGTGAGGTTGATGTGTGAGGAATGGTGTAATGTTGGCGGTTGTATCGTGCTGGTGTTTGCGTTGTGTGGTGTTTAGGTTGGGTTTGATGGTTGTGAGGTGGAGTTGGTGTGGTGCTTTAGTGTTAGGCTTGGTGGCTGTTTGGTTGGTGGTTGGGGTGTGGTGTCCTGGTGAGGTGCCTTTTGTTTGGTGTTGACGTTTGTGTGAATAAGAGGGTTGTACTTGTTCAGTGTATGTGGGAGGCAAAGGGTGACGCTACAGGAAATGATTGCCAAAGCTGAAAGATAAAACCGTTGAAACAAAACTTGGAAACAGAATGGGATTGTGGTGAAGCAAGGAGGAAAAAGCATATATGTTAGGTGGAGGAGCGCTAACCCTTACTCAAACGTCATCAAAGGGTACGTTTCTTCTCAACACCATTATTCCTTATTTATTATTAGATTCGGGTTCGATAAAGTTTTATGTCGAACTACTTTTTGTACCTTACTTGAAATAATCCCTAATACTTAGACGTTAGGCTATGTTGTCCGACATTAGCCGGTATGGGAGAATTTCTGAAAACTAATACCATACTTCTAGAGCTGTACGTTAGTTATTGTTAGGTTCACCCAATTAAATATTGACCTAATGCCCAGTAGAACTTGGTAGATTTTGACGTCATCGTCGGCAGGGATTGGTTAGCGAACCATTCATTGCGGTGTTGATGGGTGTGATGAAAGTTGTGTGGATTCCCTATGGAGATGAAGTTTTGATAGTTCAAGGTGATATAAGTGGCAAAGGAAAGAAGTCGAAGTTACTAAGACTCATAAATATATTAAGAAAGGTTGCCTAATTTTTTTGGCACAAGTTACGAGGAAGGAAACCAAAGACAAGTCAGAGGAGAAGCTACTTGAGGATGTGCCGACTGTACAGGACTTTTTGGAGGTCTTTCCAGAAGATTTTCCAGGATTACCACCAGCACGACAAGTTGAATTCCAAATCGACTTAGTCCTAGGTTAAGTGAGCGCGAATGTTGTAAATAGATCTATTGAGACTAATTATCCCTATCCGGGTTAGTAGCGCTTACTAGATTCGGGAGACACGAACTAACGAATATATACCATGTTGGATTTCACTAGGTTATTTTGGTCAGATAATTCTAGGGCAGTTAATTTCTTGATTGGCATATAATATGCTTCTTTGAATTGAGCCTCGGTGTCATGAGCTTAGCGCAATAGTAAATACTTTTTATATGAAGTTGTATCTGTTATAACTGTCGCATGCGTACTGTGAACTTGTGGTCCACTTTTATTACTAAATTCAAACCTATGAATTCATCAACTTTATGTTGACTGTTTTAAGCATGTTTTTTCAGGTGCTTAGTTGGATTATTCTTGAGGTGCTATTCGATGTTGAATGCATTTCCGGGTGTCTTTCAAGAAAATTTATCTTTAAATTTTAATACTCGTTGTTTTAAAAACATATTATGGTTCCGATGCATTTATCTTAAGCTTCCGCTAAAACAATTTCAATTATGTTAAGAATATTGTAAGACTATTTTGTTTTTTATTAATAGCAACGAGTTATGTTTTAGCAAACGTTCCATATAGTGGGAGTGTCGTTTATACTTGATCATGTGTGATGTATATTATGAGTCCACACCCTCGAACAGTGGTTTGCGTCCAGGACCCCGTTTTGGGGGGTGGTAACGGACTAACTAGTGGAATGTCCCTGGATAGATCCCTCCGGTTCTGGCTGGATCGTGGGAACGTATACCTATACCTAACCACCTTATAACTCCAAATAATTAAATGCATGGTCGGTATCTTGGTAACATTCACAGCCTTAAAAAACCATTTGTACTGCTCCTCCTCACATGTGCATCGATATTCGAAAACGTTTAGCACATAAAGGGAGAAGCTTGCAATTGAGTCGTTAAATTCACATCATTATTTATATATCTTAATCACATCTTCTCCCCTTATAAAAAATGTCAAATTTCTTGATATTTTGGATATCATTTGATTCAAATATTCATGGTTTCGGGGAAAAAATGTCCAATTATTAACAAGCTGATTATTTGAACATTTTTAATGCTCCCTCTCAGATTATAAGGGTATTGTATGGTGTTTGAGTATGTTAATTTGTAAAATATTGAATTTACTAAGAAATTCTTGAAAATTCATACTTAAACACTATATATGCCTAATTTTTAAGTCTACACTACATATATACATATTCACAAGTTTATAAAATATACAAAATGACCTTATGATGACGAACACAATATGACGAAGTCATATTGTTTGTTGAAGTAGTTGGAGGTCAGTTTCGTAGTGTCTCCCACCAACACACTTTTCAAAGCTCCTTATCATCCTTCTTTCCTTCAGCTGCTTGTCAATAGACTTGATCATGATATCAGCTCTTTTCTTTTTCAATGAACTCCATCTTTTCTGTGGCAGGTACTCCATTCGGATATTCTTAGTGATGTCATCCAACGAAGTTCGAAGCCTTATTAATGTGTCATCTCTGAACTTGTAGAGTTCATCTGAGCGCATCAACCTGTTTCTCCCTAGGGTGTCAACATAAATGAATCCTTGAGGGTCTGAAGAAGTTGGGATGTTCATCTTCCGTTGGTTGAGTTTTCGTATAACAATAGTTATCATTCTAGTGTGAGATGTGCTCCGTTTGAGGCATTGTATGGTAGAAAGTGTTGTTCTCTAATTATGTGGGCTGAGGTTGGAGAAGGTCAGTTGATAGGACCTAAGTTAGTGCAAGAGACTACTGAGAAGATCTCGCAGATTAAGGATAGACTTAAGGCTGCGCGTGATCATCAGAAAAGTTATGCTGTTAAGAGGAGGAAGCCTTTAGAGTTTAGTGCAGGTGACTATGTTTTGCTCAAAGTGTCGTCTTGGAAAGGTGTGGTGCGCTTTAGGAAGAAAGGGAAACTACCACCTAGATTTGTTAGACCTTTTGAGATTATTGAAAAGGTAGGCCCCATAGCCTACATGTTAGATTTGCCTAAGGAATTAGATGGTGTTTATGACACGTTCCACGTGTCGAACCTTAAGAAGTGTTTGGCTGATCCAACACTGCAAGTGCCTTTGGATGAGATTCGAGTTGATGATAAGTTGAATTTCATGGAAGAGCCTATGGAAATTTTGGAAAGAGAGTTTAAGAAGCTAAAGCGTAATAGGATTGCCATCGTCAAGGTTCGGTGGAATTTGAAACGTGGTCCTGAATTCACGTGGGAACGTGAGGATCAGATAACATTTGTTTAGTGCTGATAATAGTTGAATTTAGGGGTTGAAATTCTTTTAAGGGGGTAGAATCTAACCCTTGCCCTTTTTTTGTTTTGAATATTTCATTTATAGTCCTTTGACTATTTCACGTTTGTTAGTTTATTCAGATTTTGCACCGTGTTGACGGTGGTGATTTTGTTGAGAATTATGGTAATTTATGGTTATTTGCGAATAATATTCCTTTTTAGAGGTTATTGTTATGTTATTTGTATTCTGGGTGGTTTGGCCCGTAAATTTTAAGAAATGCCAAAAAACGTGTCTTGACAAGTCCGTTAATGTCCAAATGAGTTTTGAAAGGGCTAAAGTGTAAATATGTCGTGTAAATACTCTAGATTAATGGAAAAGTATTTTTAAGGTGAATAAAAATGCTAATTAACTTTGGGGAAAATTTTACGATAAAGTTTTACGAGTATTTAAGTGATCCCGACACGAAAAGAAAGACCCGACACCCCCTAGGATGCCATAACCGGTCATGTAAGCTTAAGGGGACAAGGAGGCTTAATTTTAGCTAATATGTCCCAAGGATGTACACTTATATGCTTTCACTAGACATTTTCACTCATTTCTTTTCATTTCAAAAAAATAAAACACACACATAGGTGTGTGTGTGTGTGTGTGTGTTCGTCCGCCACCATCCACCACAAACCACCATAGATTTTCCAACTTTGATCAAGAACGTGATATGAGAGGTGGGAGATGGGAGTACATAAATGTGATCAAGAGGAGTGATTGGTTACAAAGAGAGTGTATTATCACGAGAAGAAGAATACTGAATGAGTTTGAGGATGTTAAAGGTCTAGGAGGAACATCCGAGATGTTATCAAGCAAAGGGTTCAAAAGTTAAGGATAAGTTGGTTCATTTGATGATGGTGGTGAAATTTGAAGTTTTGATTGAAAAGAAGAAGATGTGTTCTCTTGGCTTGATGATGTTTGATTGGTGGATGAAGTTTTGAATGGTGGCATTTAGAGAGTTTTGAGAAGAAGAGTTGTTGTAAGAGAAGGTGTGAGGTAGACAATCATCGACAACTATAGATGTTAACAAATAGTTGTCTAGGATGGATTATGGTTAGTTTGATTTTACATGGAAGGGTAGAGAATAAAGCTTTGTGGTATTCATGTAGAATGTTGAGGAAGTGAGAAGGTAAAGAGAATGGGTAAGGAAAGGATTATTTAATTTGAAAGCATAGGATCAAAGTAGAAAAGTCAAAGATTAATGGAAATAAATCCAAAATTTGTATTACAAATGCAGAAGTTTTATGCTGGGAGTCTAAAAAGAATAGTGCAACTGCACAAAAATATCAGTTAGTCAAGTAAATTTCCGTACTTCTATGGCGGTCCCATATATACATGGAGGTCCCATATATATTAGGGGGCTGCCTCATATTTATGGGGGCCGTTCTCTGAAGACATGAAAATTTTCTAGTTTTCCTGATTTTCTGCAGATCCTGTACAGAAAGAAATTTCCTATTTTTCCTTTTTGCAATCAACTCTATTTCACCAAGAATCATCTAATGCTTAACAATTAAATTCATAAAACTAATCATTCCAAATTCAATTAAAGAAACACATGTATGCATATTAGCTAATAGATAAGCATGCATATCATCATATAGGTATTTATAGTGTATCAAGTTATGGCAAACAAGTGTTTAGGATGATAAAATCAAAAGATCATCCAAGTCATGAGTTTATGTTGCCCATACTCATACTAGTTTACCACTAAATAATATAAAGTATAAGTACTTAATCACATAAAGTAATAAGTAAATAAAATAAAAAATGTCACAAATGCACATTTCCATATTGCACACTTTCTCAATTTTCTCCATAAGGTGTCTGAGCCTTTCCACCGATTGACCTGTAATCCACCATTGTGCCGTCTCGAAACTGAACTTGACGTTGATGATTTCGGGTTTGACGGGGTAAAAGGGTTCCATGATGTCAATGTTAGGTGGGTTTTGAATAACTTGAGAACTTTATTTGTAAATGGATTGACATAACGCATGGGGGAAGGAGAGCTTGCATGAGAGGTCCCTTCGCATTTCCATCTCATCAACATACCGTCTAAGATGAAAGGAGGATGGAGGTTCAAAGGCGAATAAGAAGAAGTAAGTGACGACCTTTTTCTCGGTGCCACTAACCTTTGTCCTAGTCTTTCGCTCCTGTTGAGCGGCAAGAGGATTCATGACACGATCCTACAAGACATAAGACTCATTGTACAATTCATGATTTTTATTCATGATGAGTTTAAACAAACGGGTCAATAACATACCATAGGGTAGAATCAACCGCTTTTGTTTAGTGACCCACCCCATTCGTTTTTCCATATAATTGGCAAGATTAAACTTTTCGGAGTGTACAACACAATAAAGCATGTAACAAAGACACGCGGGAACATGGTCCCGATTACCCCCCCCCCCCTAGATAGAAGACGTTTTCTCGAATAATTTCTTCCAAAGGCTTCAAGGTTGGCACAGTTTCACGAGTGAGAATTTAATATTCAAGAACATCAATTTCTTCCTCATGATGGATGTGACGGACTTGACCTTCTTGATCAATTCGAATAGATGAAATGATCATCCATCAGAGAAGGAGGGTTTGGTTGCTATGGACCATCCATAGTGGACAGCCATAAGCCAACGAGTCAAGAGACCATTTATCAGAAAAGAAGCAAGGCACCCTCGCAAGGATTCAAGAATATGAGCAATTATTCAAGAGAGAAATAAGAAAAAGAATTGATTTTGAATCACAAAATTTTGATTAAAAAATGACCTTCGTCAAATAGTTAAATTTGAAATTGCTATAAAACTCAAGTAAGAAACGAGGACAAATTTGGTCATTAATTTCAAGGAGACACTCAAACTCGACAAAGCTAACAAAGACCGAACGATAGTTTTAGATTCCACAAAGTTAGTTTAAAAGACCACAGACCCACACTGAATGCAAGGACTTTCAATGTTTCTTAGTTTTTCTTTTATAGGTGTACGGTATTCATGTAATATTATTGGAATACAGGCTCTTGTGTTTTTGTGATCTTCAGATGACGTACGAGGATGATTTCTTAGAAAAAGAATAAAATCACAATATTATTACCGTTTACTAGATAATTAATGTCAACTGTTTCAAGAGTGTGCTTACATATGACAAATGTTAGAGTAACTATAACTCGACCTAAAAATTAAAATCTAAGAGTTAATCCAAACGCTCCTTAAGTTTAATTTTTTCACAACCAAACGATTTCGAAAAATACATATGAATTATGTATCATTGACATTGTTCATGATATCAATATGCATATTTGAAAACTTTACTAAGTTGTATTAACAATGCAACAATTTTATTATGTTCTAACTGTGAGTGATTCGAAAACAAAAATTGGGTTTTTGTTCGAAATTATTTTTAGACAAACTTCACTAATGTAAGCAAATCCTATGTATACGGGTAAAAAAGCAATATAGTTTTATATATTGTTTTTATCAAAAGTCCTAATTGTAGCAAATTTGTGAATGAAAAAAGAAAAATCCCTAATTTTAATTTTTTAGTGATCGATCATAAACCCTAGACTCAAATTGACAAGAAAATAGAAAAAATGACTTACAATTTATGATGTTGATTGATGTTAAGAATGAATGTAGGTGGTTTAATTTTATCTTCAATTAGAGTTATAATGGTATTTTAAGTTTTCTGGGATTGTTCAGTCTTGTTCTCGCTCAGAGACGGGGGGGGAGAGAAGAAAGGGGGTGTTTGTTTTTGTGTTTTGAGAAATTTTTTGACTAAGTGTAAAATATGGTGTCTGCTGTTGGCGGTCCCATATTTATCAGGCGGTCTCCCTCAGCTAGGCGTTTTAGACTTAGTTTTCATGAAAAATTTTCAAATAGGAGTGACATTTAATTTGCATTTCGCGAATTAAAAATGCTTAAGGTGCTTCGAATGAAGTATTTAAGTTGTCCACGACACAGAAAAACACGTACAAGAATTGAGACAGAAGAAGGAAAGCGAACTACAATGATTAAGGAATGGTTCCAACATTCCTAAATCAAAGACGTAATTAGTTTAACGTTCACGTTTAAGGGGTTTTCGTAAGAAATGTCGGTTATTGTTGTCGACGGATGACAACTTTTTTCGATTGAGATATGTCCTTTCTGGACATTATCACGAAGAAAGTGGTGATGAATTTCGATGTGTTTTGCATCGGGTTTTTGCTAAGGTCAATCACGCCTTTATTTGACAAACATGAACGGGCCATCATCCAGTCGAACGTCTAGTTGATTAAGAGCTTTGTTTTCATCCACAGTGCTTGTTGACAATGCCTTTTTCACGCATATGTATTCGGCTCGGTAGTGGATACTGCAAGAGCGGTTGTTTCTTCGAGAACCAAGATGTTCCAAACAACATCCCACGAACATACAAGTACGCAATTGCTCTTTCGATCCACATAATCTCCCGCATGATCAGAGTTGGCATATACTACGGTTTCTATTCCGGTCCCTTAGGATACCATAATCCTAACTGCGTAGTGTCTTTAACGTATCAGAAGATACGCTCTAACCGCCTCAAGGTGAGAGGTTTTTAGGATCCCTCTTGGAAGCGGGCCCACGGCAGACACTAAACATGATATCTGGCCCTACTTGCCGTTAGTAAATTAAACTATCAATTATGCCTCGATACATGGTAATATCTACCGTCTCACACTTCTTCGTCTTTCGTGAGTTTGTATCGAATGGACATGGGGGTTTTCATTGGTTTTGATTCCTTCTATGCCAAATTTTTTTAAGCATTACTTTAATATATTTAGATTGAATTAAAGAAAATACCAGTCTACCATTTGTTTTAATTAGTAATCCAAGGAAGAAGTTAAGTTCAACCATCATGCTCATCTCGAACTCGTCATGCATGATTTTGGCAAATTCATCACACATGTCTTGATAAGTCGAACCGAATATAATGTCATCGACATATATTTGAATGATGATGAGATTTGAACTTTTCTTCTTAGTAAAAAGAGTGTTATCTACCATTCCCATTTTATGTTTCATGTTTAATAAAAAAAGCTTTTAATCTATCACACCAAGCTTTGGGTGCTAGTGATGTTTGATTTTTATACACCATAAAAATATACGATAATACAAACCACAAGTGCAATTAAGAAAAATTCCTAAGGAAAAATTCACTCTAAAAAGATAAAATATATAATATATATAATAAATATATATAAATAAATATATATATATATATAATATATAATATGTGCTAATTAACCCGGAAAGAGTATTGATCACCCTGGGGTCATTCCCCAACACTTGTGAAATTGAAACACTGTTTTTCGCTCGGATTATAATTTGAATAGGAAACAAAGTTTGATTTGTTTAACTACTAAAAAGATTAAAATAAACAAGTACTAACAATTAAGCATATAAAGATAATTAATGAAAACTCAAAATTTAACTAAAAACGCCAAACGGGACACTAAAACTAAGGCCAAAAACCTAAATTCTACAAAATTAAACCTAATTTTTATTTTTCTTTTAAAATGTATTCTAACTGACTAAAAACGAAGTTTAAAAAAACTAGAACGAAAACAGAGTTAAAACGAGAGTTAAAAATTGAAAACCGAGAACGGGAACAAAATCTGTTCTTTAAAAAGTGATTTTTTGCAAAATAGACCCTACGAAAGTAAAATAAATTTTCCTACAAACTTTATGATAAAAGAAAAAATTTTAAAAAAGATTTTTATTTTTCGGATTATTTTTCTATTTTTTATGATTTTTTAAAGTTTTTAAATAAAATAAAAGATTAAAAATACTAAACTTATCGGAAAAATTCTAAAAAAAATACAGAAATTAGCTTAAGTTATTAGGATCCTAGGAAAAATAAGCTCAAAGTCGTAGCTTAACAAATAAGCCCCGAAATAAGCTAGACAACTTATTTGGCTTAAATAGCCAAAATGAGTATAAGAGTTAAGTGGAAGGAGAAGTAGACGGATGAGCTATTGTAGCATGATGGTTAACACGTTGGGTTTATAAGAGTGAGGTCGTGGGTTCGAGGTTGGCAGACACCCCTTTTTGCTCTTTTTTTATTTGTGAAAACCAAAGGCACATGCTTGTAAAATGGACTTTTTTAACCAACTTTAATAAAAGTACTACTAGCTTAAACTGAAAATTAAGCTCCCTAGGAGCTTATGAAGTTTTTATTACAGAAAGTGGGCTTTAGAAAGCCTACTAGTTTGCTTTTACTTATTTGCTTGCACAAGCTTCTTTATAAGCTCGAATGGCAAAACCAAAAGCTAATCCAAGATTCCCTAAGACAGCACAAGCTAATCCTAATAAGCTAGCTAAACAGGAAACACAAAAAGGCCACAAAAATTATGCTAAAGAACAACTGCAAACTTCCAGAAAGCAACCACTAAAAAACTCAAATTAAGAAAATATAAAAACTTCATAACCAAGACAGAAAATTAAGCTCAGGAGGGCTTAATTACCTACCTATAAGCTAAGAATTAAATCCATAAAAAAACAGCTACTCAAAGCTAAAAATCTATAATTAAAAGCTAAGAACAACTACTACTATTTTTTTTGGTTTTTTTTTTTTGAAGATTTTGATGAAATTTAAAGCAAATTTACCTAAGTGTTTAAGCTAGAAAATGAAAATTAATTCTTAATCTATATTAAGCTATGTGAAAACTTTAATCCTACTAACTTTAGAACAACACTAAGTATGCAGCTAATTGGCAAAATGAAAAAGGAAGCCGTAGGAACTGCTTATGTTCTTGCTGGTGCAATTTACAAAAGGGAAAACTAAAGTGCAGAAGACCTTAGTGGTCAATCCTGCACAAGATACTCCTAGTGAGTGTCTATGAATACTACATAATCAAAATAAAAACTCAATGAGCTTGGATCCAATTTATAGCAAGCAAAGAAAAGGAAAATAAGTCCCCTGGTGCACATACAACTAAAATGATATTAAACTTTTAAATTTTGAAAACTGACTTTAGAAAATCAACTCACTAACCTTTTTATAGACTAAATCAAAACTGGATCAAAAACTTTTATCAAAACTTTTGACTTTTGTGAGGTCAAACAACCTTATTTCAAACACTCCTTTATCCATATAACATATTTATAATTAAGCGAGATTATGAAATTTTTTAACAAAACTATTAACCAGGTTTCACAACTAGCTTATAACAAGCTTAATAATCATGAATCAACAACTAAATATGCCAGAATCAAAGATCTATAACTATGCTAACTAATTTTTAGGATTTTATGGTTTTTATGGACAAATTATGAAATTCTAAATTCTAAAACACTTAAGCTAAAAACAGATAAAAACACATTTAATAAGCTAGGAATAAGGTAAATAAGCACTAATAAGAAAATAGATTAACCTATTAAACAAATCTACACTAATAAGCAATATTTAAGCTAAAATTAAAGGACAAGAAAGTAAATAGAAAACTTACAAGTTGCTTCAGCTTAACAGAAGCTATTAGGCTCTTTAGAGCTTATCTACTAGCTATGGCTTATTTAAAATAAGCCAGTAATAGTCCTTGAGAGCCCTTCCCTTTTTGGCTCTCCTTCCATAGTTTTCAAAGTCTAAAAAGCAAAGTTGAATATGATTAATGTTTCGCTATTCAATGTATGATAAAAACCAAATTAAGCTCAAATCATGAGCTTAATAGACTCATGCAGAGATGCTGAGCTTATAGTATCTATGATCATTTAAGGAGAAAAGTTGAGATTTTATAAAAGGATTATTCAAATTAAACTAAAATTTCATTAAAGTAAACATGATTACCATACTTAAAGGGAAGATTACAAAAAAACTTGAAATGAAAATTACATAAGTTGAAAATAAGCAAAATTAAGCTACTATCCTAAAAGCTACAAAAAAACTATGTGGGTGTATGTGTGTGATAGTAAGGCCTTTTTAAGTCTGCAGAGAAGAACATTCTAGGCTTCCTTGTTCACACCTCCTTTATCCACCGTACAATCAAACAATCATTGGAGAATGATTCTTAGCCGTTTGATCAAGTGGTAGTCACACGGCATAAGCCAAGCTTGTCATTCCCTTGAAGTATATACAGCTTGTGCTAGTTTTTGGATTGCTTAAAAGTAAAATCTATCATTCTTTGTGTGCTTTTCCAATCCACGTGTGAATCCTTTGCTAAGTGGAGCTAATGAAAGCTAGAGATGACTAATTTGACCTGCCATATGTTTTAGACTCCATGAATGTCTTCCTTGACCCTCAATTACAAAAAGCCCTTTGATTTGACCCAAGTAAAATAGGGAAGACGGTGAAAAGTGCCATGACTCGCGCCCTTTTATAACTGAAAACGGGGTAAATTTGTTTTAAACTTTGGTCTATTGGCAAATGTAGTCCTTGTGTTTGGTTTATAAAGGTGTAAGGTAAAAGGATTTTGGAAAATGGCAACATTGGTCCTTGTGGTTTTATAAAAAGGGTATTGGGCTAGGGATTTTGGGCTTTGGATCCGGGTATGGCCCATTTAGGTTTAGGGACCATTTGTGTGATTTTTGAAACTTGAGGGACTATTTGGGTAACATTTGGGTTTTTGTCTTCTAGTGATTTGACTTTGTTGACCCATGTTGACCACGGCTTTGACTTTTTGACTTTTCCTGCTTTTGGCTTTGCATCTCTGGCTTCTTTTGTGCTCTTCCGTTCCTCGTGTCCGTGTTTTCCTGTTTTTGATGGTTTTCTTGTGATTTTTGTCTTATCCGTACCTGCATACACAAAACACAAAAACAAGCATATCTTTGCCATTTTTAGTCTGTTTTGGGTCATTTAGGGTCATTTTTGGTATAAACGGATATGTGTATTTTACACTTATCAAAATTCCCCAAACTAAACGATTGCGTGTCCTCACGCAATATTACATGCCTTATAACCAAATATCTCAAAACTTCCCCAAACTAAACCTTTGAAAAGTAGCAAAGATTTTTGTTGAGAGAGCTAAGAGATCACAAGTTATAAAACACCCGAATTCCCATTTTCAAAACTTTTTCTCTTTTTATGATTTTTCTTGATATATTCCTAACTACAATTTATTTGTGTTGACATAATGTATTGTTTTCATTACCTCATTGGTAACTTTAAGGATCATAGAACAAAAAGCACATTTAAGTGTCTAAAAGATAACTTCATCATTCTCGATTTTTCACTTTTCCCATGCTAAGCTTAAAAATAAGATCACTGTTAATTACAAACTAAGATGCTAAGACTACTTATAATTACAACTTGTGAATTTCTCTTCTCGACATAAATCATATTTTTAAGTATGTGTGCTCAAATTAATTTAAACCATTAAATCCACATATTTAGATAGTTGAAATCCGACCAAGCTTTACACATGGGCCTTTTGGGCTAATATGTTAATCACTAAATAAGATCACAACTCAAAGCGAACAAAAACCTCGTTAGCTAAGACATCGTTGGTTCACTTGCCCCATGAATGACTTTCTTCTCTAGCATCCCACCATCATCGGGTAAGTCCTAAGGCTTTTGACACCCCATCCGGAGAATAATAATCGAGATGCATGAACTTCCGATGAAAAATACTTGTAGACTTTTGCAAACGTTAGTTCAAAAGAATACCTTGGTTTTAGAGAATGAAACTTTTACTATTTATTTTCTAACTTGCAACATTATTATTACTATTTACATTATTAGGCTAGGAACTGGTATCACTTTTCTTTCGACGACACATCGGCCACGCCTCCGACAAGAGCTCGTGTACTTATTATGATACCAACCCTAAATATACATCCTTCACCCTTTCTTTCGATGTCACATCAGGAGCGAACCGACAAATGCCCATGTACTTTATTGCGATGGAGTTTGTATATTAATTATTAACACTAAGGATTTATAACTTGCATCCTTTTTATTCACCAACTACATTTTTTTAAGTAATTAATTCAACACATTATTTTTGCAAATAGAAAAATTTCATTTTAGAAAACCAAAGTATAAACTTGAACCAAAATTCTTATTTACAAATGATGTTTGACTTCATCATCGATAAAGCTTTTTCTCTGAATATGTTGATTAGACTTTTAAGAGCAAAACTCTAATTTGTAAAAATTAAAGAGAACACGTATAATTAATCATTTTAAGAACTTCGGGGAAGAAAAACCACAAGTTATTCTTATAAGCCTTTAAGTTTTCCAAATAAACCTTGTTTAGCATCCTAATTCGTAATCAACACTATCATCTCTTATTCTTTGCAATTTAAAATCTCTAATAAAGAAATTCGCAAATACTTAGCCTATATAAAATCCAACTCGGCATATTTAAAATCTACTTGAGATTAGCACAAGTCTTCATTTACTAATGATTTCAAGTCTAGCATGTTTAAAGTCTACATGAGACTAGCACAAACTATCATCATTAATTGTTAAAGGAGAAAGCTAGAACTCTACACGTTCGATCGGGTCAAAAATTACTTCTTATTCTTACCAACGGAAAACCTACATTCGTGTCTTAACACTTATTTTATTTTTATTTTATTATATCTAAAACCTATATATAGGAAGGATAGAGAGAGAATGGTCTTCCACTCAAAATTCAGCAAAATGCCACATAATTCATTTTGACTGCCATGTAGGATTTTCCATCGTTGACTTTTTTTAAATCCCAAAACATAACAACCCATTCATTATATTCTCCCTAACAAATCAACCGTCTCTTTTTTCTCTCCGATCCACCAAATTCGTAACCTAAAATATATTCATCAAATCACTCTAAAAAATTAAAATCTAAAGAATATTCATGAAATCGATCTCAGATTCATAATAAACTAATTGAATCATATGCAAATTACCCGATTCAATGAATCAAAAAACCAAACACAATTAGGAAAAAAAAAATACCTGGATCATAATTATA
The DNA here is from genome assembly GCA_026074375.1 of Tanacetum coccineum. NCBI lineage: Eukaryota > Viridiplantae > Streptophyta > Magnoliopsida > Asterales > Asteraceae > Tanacetum > Tanacetum coccineum. Next base: position 18,666 of record BQNB010130789.1, read on the forward strand.
CACGTTCAATTACCCAATTAAATTCATCATTACCCCACACAAATCCATCAAATGAATCAGGAACCAAAAAAATGAACGAAGAAACTCCGGATCAGTATGATATGTGGCCTTCAAATAAAAGCTTCGTCACGAAGGAATTATGTGTAGCTCTTTCAAGGGTAAACATCAAGAAAGGTTTAAAAGTATTATGTTGTGACAACGTTGTCTACAAAGAAGTA